>JAJOZX010000003.1:2695000-2950000 GCA_023014485.1 Bathynomus jamesi | reverse complement strand
CTTTGAAAAATAAAGACAATGCTTTATCTGATGATGTAACAGAAATATCTGAAATATTAAGAGCTCAGTACGAATCATCTTTCAGTATCCCAAAAACTGACAAACTGATGTGCCATAAAAACACGTTCTTTGAAGAAGAACTACAAGGGGAAAGTATATATGACTTCGACTTTCCGACAGATGATATTACACAAACTATAGGGAAACTAAAAGCACACTCAGCGGTAGGACCGGATAAATGGAATGCCACACTGATCAAAAACTGCAAGACTGCAATTGCTGAGCCTCTATATTGGATATGGAGATGATCACTGGACACGGGAGAAAACCGGGCATCCTGAAGAGAGTGAGCATAGCCCCAATATATATAGAGGAGATCGATCCGAGGCCAAAAACTAGAAGGCCAGTGTCGCTTACATCTCATCTCACTAAAATATTTGAAAGAATAGTTAGACAGAAAATCTATGACTTTTCGGAAACTCAGAAAAAATTAAATGATAACCAACATGGATTTCGGTCAGGCAGATCATCCCTATCACAACTTATGGAACACAACAACAACTATGATGTAATATACACAGACTTTGCCAAAGCGTTAGACAAGTGTGACCATGGAATCATAATACATAAACTGAAATATATGGGAATAACAGGAAAAGTAGGGAAATGGATACATAGTTTCCTTAGTAAACGGCGGCGAGTCGTTACAGTCAGAATCAGAGGTCCTCAGCTCAGTACCACAAGGAACAGTATTAGCTCCACTACCCTTCATAATCACCCTAACTAACATAGATGAGGACGTTACCAGAGACAGCACAGTAACATCCTTTGCCGATGACACAAATATCAGTAGACAAATAAGAAACCCAGAGAATATAGGATCTCTAGAAACAGATATGAAAAGAATCTACAAGTAGACGGAAGACAAAAATATGAAGTTTAACACTGAGAAATTTCAACTGTTAAGGTACGGAAAATGGAGGACCTAAAATGCATGGGGTACTATACCCCAAATGGACAGGAAATTCAGAGAAATTCTAAAGCAAAAGGTTTAGAAGTTGTAATGACTGATGAGACGAAATTTGAAACACAAAATAAGATAGCAGTAAACAGAGCAAATAGAATAACTGGCCAGATACTGAGAACCTTTAAACGAAGGGATAGGAATATAATGATTCCTCTATTGAAAACACTGATCATACCCAAATTGGAATAATGCTAGGTCCTAACATCCCCATATAAAAAAGAAGTCATTAGTCAGCTAGAAGGGATTCAGAGAAGCTTCACAGCCAAAACCAATGGGTGCAAAGAACTAAATTACTCGGAAAGGTTACGCGAATTAAACCTATATTCAATGGAAAGGAGAAGAGGGAGATACTCGTACACTATTATTTACACTTGGAAAATAATGGAGGAACTAGCCCCTACTCTTACTCTGAACCCTATAACACCCCAAAACAACAGTGGAAAGTAGAAAAGAAAGACTGTTTCGGGTTCCCAAATTAGAGGATAGAAAAAGAACATCCTTAACCCTGAAAGAAAATTGTTTTGTTGTGAGAGGACCGAGACTGTTTAATCAGTTCCCCAAAGAACTAAGGAACACGAGTGATGTTGCAGTGGACATCTTCAAAACAAAATTAGACGCCTGGCTCAGAACAATCCCCGATGAGCCGGGCGTACCTGGCTATGTGAGGTGGAGAGAAGAATAAACCAACTCTCTACTTCACCAGGCCAACTCGAGAGGAGAGTCGACAAGCTTGATCTTCGTGAAATGAGGAATCATCGCACGGAACATTTGAAAGGATAATCAGGATGAATATAGATGTATAGATATGTACAGAATGTATACATAGATAAATATATGAATAAATATATGCCTGTACAATGTACATATATATTCCTGTATTTAATGGCGATAATAATGGCAGAATAAAATTGAAATGAATGAATGCGATACACGGACGGTATTAAGCAGTTACTAAATTAAAAAAATAATTACTATTAAATTTTGGGCAAAGACTCCTATTAACTCTCCTTGACTACCTGAATATAAATCAGGGCAGTCATGATTAATTTTCAAATTTTAATTAATAATAAATGGCATGGAATACAAAGCGTTCTATTATATTTTTGACAATGAATATAAAATTAATAAAATAAAATGGTAAACTAAATTTCCATGACACCTTAAAATCACACACGCACACACACACACACACTGAAATATACACTTATCTAAATATATTCCTTGATCAAGATTCCACACATTACACTGGTATGCAGCAATTTTGCTGTCAAGGGTTTTGTAAGTGATTCTTATAGAGTTTCTCCTGCTGATTTCGAATCTGCAATCCGTTTTTCTCAATCAGCTCAGGTTATCCGGCTATGGCCTCATAAGTAAAATAGAATTTTTCGTGATTTTGTCAAAGCGGAATTGGAACAGTAACATCTATCATCACTTGTTTCACTTGTATAATATCTTTTTTTACTTTTCAGGCATATAGATAAAATATTTCATAATGAATAGAGCGTGTAAAAATGATCCCAATAGATTCTGCTACATATGTGGGACGGTTACCATGCCAAATAACCAGTCCCAAATCACTAAATTTGTGAAGACAATGTATAGAGCATACTTTGGAATTAAGCTAGGGGACCAGGACAAAAATTTCGCCCCTCATATGTGCTGCAAGACGTGCATTGAAAATTTGAGAAGATGGAGCAAAGGCAGAGCGAAATCTTTGCCTTTTGGAATTCCCATGATTTGGAGAGAAGGAAAGGATCACGTGACAGATTGCTATTTCTGCATGACAAACCTCCAAGGTGGGCTTATAAATTTATTTTTCTTAAATATTTTGAAATCCTCGTATGAAACTTGACATAATATTCACCATAATGTAATATTCACCATATATAGCATAATATTCACCATAATGGTAATCATACATTTACATATACATATTGTTATAGAAAATACATTTACACATACATATTGTTATACAAGTTACATTTACATATACAATGATTGTATATTTTCTTTCTTTTTCATTCATATTGTCCCCGAAGGGACAATATGAATGAAAAAGAAAGAAAATATACAGACTCCATCGACCTATTTCATATCTTACAGACCGCAGCCTTCCCTCACGAGCCGCCACTGTCTGAATGCGTCTTCTATTTCATATGCAAGTTTTATATCCATGTTTCTAGGTTTCTATTTTCAGGAGTTAACAAGAAGAATAAACACATTGTTGTATACCCTGACATTCCTTCTGCTATGAGACCTGTACCCCTGGAATTCCAATACCCGACCCACCTCAAACCCTGGACTTCGATGATTCTGATGATGAATCAATGACCAATGCCAATGACCATTCCCAGTCGTATATACACCTCAAAATACCGCTTCAAATGAGCCGAGGCCTCTCAACCAGGCCAAACTTAATGATCTTACCAGGGATTTAGGACTTTCCAAATTAGCTGCCGAGATCTTGGGCTCACGACTTCGAGAGGACAACTTGCTGGCTCCGGGAACAACATTCTCCTGGTATAGGAAACGAGAGGAAGAATTCCGCAAGTTTTTTGCAGTGCACGAAAATACCTCTTCCTTAGTGTACTACTGCAATGTTGAGGGGCTAATCGAATCCTTGGGCCTGCCATATAACGCATCAGAATGGAGGCTATTTATAGACTCCTCTAAACGAAGTTTGAAAGCAGTACTTCTCAACATTGGGAATAGGGTTGCATCAGTCCCTGTAGCACATTCCGTATAACTTACTGAGAGCTACGATAACATGAAAATTTTACTGGATGCTCTCGTATACGACCAACATAACTGGAGGATCTGTGGAGATTTGAAGGTAATATAATATCATAAGTAAACTATTGCTATTGACTATGTTGTTTTCCAAAGGTTATTTGAGAGCGTATAAGAACACTTAACTTCCCCACAGAAGTGATACAGTCGAATGCATAGATTTTTTTATCTGATAGAACAAATTCTCTAAATTCTTTAAATATTTTCATTTTTTTTCAGATTGTGGCATTTGTATTGGGAATGCAAGGGGGATACACGAAATACCCATGTTTCCTCTGCAAATGGGATAGCCGAGCGGATGAGAAGCACTATGCACAGCGTGAATGGGCATCCAGAGAGAATTTTGAACCTGGGTCGCATAATGTCGTTTCAGTGCCCCTTGTACCACCAACAAAAATTTTGCTCCCACCACTTCATATTAAGCTGGGCTTGATGAAAAATTTCATCAAATCAATGAATAAGGAGGATTCAGCATTCCGATATCTCGAGAGTAAATTTCCTCATATATCTGATGCTAAACTAAATGCTGGGGTTTTTGATGGTCCTCAAATTCGAACTTTGATCAAGGATACTCAGTTCGAAAACGCAATGACTCCAACTGAGAAGAATGCCTGGCAGGCATTCAATCAGTTGTCACTGATTTTCTTGGCAAGCGTAGAAGTCCAGAATACGAGTCCGTTGTCGAAAACTTGATGGAAGCTTTCAAAGCTCATGGGTCGCGCATGTCCATAAAAATGCACTTTTTGTGGTCCCACTTGGACTATTTTCCTGAAAATTGCGGGGATTATAGTGAGGAACAGGGTGAACGATTTCACCAAGATATCAAAATAATGGAAGAGAGGTACCAGGGAAACTGGGATATCAATATGCTGGCGGACTATTGCTGGTGTTTGAAGCGAGACGTGCCCGAAGAAAAACACAGACGGAAAGCCAAAAAAACTTCATTCCTTCCTCAATAAACTTTTTTCCATATTCATTGTATGAATAAAAGTATTTATTCACACAATGTTTTCATTTTTCACGAGTGTTCTTATAATATTACTCGTATCTACAGTGTTTAAGCTAAAAAAATCAATAAATTTGGGGATAAAATTGGACTTATAATAAATGGCCAATAGAGAAAAAACCTGACCTAATTGAGGAAAACCAATGTCATTTTCGAATTCAGCATGGTCGAATTATATAATATGAGTTGAAAAAACCCTCACAGCAGACAAAAAAATTTCATATGCATACCAGTGTTATCGATTAGATATAACGAATGGTTCTTTATCTGTGATGTGTCACATAAAACATAACGAACTTACTTCAGTAATACATTAAGAAATATGAGAGGAAGTCGCTTAAGTACTAAACACACATTAAGTATAAGTACCTTAAAATTTTGTTCCGCTATACCCTTCCGATCAAATTCCCAAATAGTTACAAATGCAAATGACACTTCAAATGAAGTAAGTTTGCAGGTTAGTTAAAGTACGATTGGATTAGGTTAGGTTATGTCAGGTTAAATTAAGTAAGTAATAAGTAAAATTAAAATAGACAAGTTAACCTAGCTTATATATATATATATATATATATATATATATATATATATATATGTGTGTGTGTGTGTGTGGTGTGTGTGTGTGTGTGTGTGTAGTCACTCTTAGGGGCTTCATCTATCCTGGGGAACAATAATTATATGAAGCCCGATATGTACAACTCCGGACCAAAAAAAAATAGAATACCGTCTCAAATGCGCTCATGACCATGATAATATCTTTAAGTTAGACACCTTTATCGAGTATCTGTGACGTCATTATGATAAAAAGACGTTTCTGTGTTCTAGGTCTGAAAAAAAAATTAATATATAGCAAAAACCTTATAAAATAATGAAAAGTTAATGCATAGCGACATACGAAAATACGGATCTAGGACAATTGCGTCCTGGTCAAGTGCGTCCCGGTCATTGGCGTCCCTGGACAATTGCGTCCGGTTTTATTGCATCCCGGACAACTGCGCACTTCTTTAACTGTTATATGAAGTTTATAGAGCATGTACCCCCAAAGCTTAATAAATATTTAATTATGGCATTGGTGAAAAAACGAAAATATTAAAAAAAACTTTATTGAATCAAATAAATAATAAAACACTTTAAACGGCGTATGACATTAAAATGTATGCATGTTATACTCTATGCCTCTTAAAAACCCTATTTTTTCATCAGGATTGTAACGCTCAATTGCAGACTGCAGACGCTTATTCATATTTTTATGCCTTTCGGCTCTTCCAGCACCTGAAACGTAGTCCAGTTTTTTCTTACGAGCCAGATGTTCCTCTTTCTTCAAAGCATTGATGAATTTCCAGATGGAGGGGTGTTGGCATGTAATTGAATTTTGAATTGCATTATGCCACCCCTCTAAACTATTGTTAGATCTTGGTAAGTCATTGCATGTTCTCTCGTGAACACTCCAAGATTTGATTGAAAACGTAGGAGCAATTCGATTTCCACTTCTTCCCCTTGCCTGGCCAATGTAGGTTGTTTCAAAGTATGATATGAATTCAGCAGGTAAATCGCGGTCTTCACTCAGGTCGAGAAAACCTTCGATCACATGATCTACTGGAAGGAAGGCTAATGCGGAAAAGCATCGAATTTTTAAATTAAATTCTTCATCCTCTCGATAACGCTGTCTAAAACCAAGGTCGCATATCTTTTTGAAAATTGATTTCGATAAATGGAATAGACATCCGGATATTTCCGCAGTAGGAAATCTTTCTTTGAAGCTCATTCTTGCTCCCTTTTCAAAGTCTGTCATTAGCGATTTTGGATTAAGCTGGGGGCGAATATGCAACAATTTGGCAAAAAAGCGGTCGTATGTTTCCTTTGTCTTTTTAGGTAAAAGAGCAAAAACACGAGGAATGCTGAACGACCCTTCTTGAATCTGTAGGCTATAGAGTTGATAGTAAATTTGTGGGCAAACTTTAAAAGTTCCATCTGCTGCCCAATTTGGAAATCGAGTCAAGTCATCTAAACCCTGTTCAGTAGCAAAGATGAGCATTCTTTCTTCGTCATCCATACCACTATCACTTATAAGGAATTTTTCACCATTGGAGAGAGTACAATACTTTTCTGGGATGTCAAAATTATTTCATTCCCTTGGTATGGGTGGCGCTTGTTCTGCTTGCTGTCTCCAACGACGAATGTTTCTTCCGATTGCTGAGAAAGAGGGCATTTCTGCCATTGAATGTTCAGTGAGTTGAGATAAAGTCGCTCCTATGAGATGTCTCGTTGGTTCTTGTGATGATAATACAGATTCTTTGAGATCTGAGACGGCTTCTTGAGCTCTAATAGCAGCATGCGAAGGACCATGGTTATGCTCGTTGATTCGACTTGTTACCACATTATTCTCTAAATGAACCCTTGCTTTGTATGTCCGCACCGCACATCTCCAATACGTTTTCGTTCCATCCGCATTTTTCTTATGGAAGTGATAAATGTAATTCTCGTCATCAACAAGTTTGTTTCCACCCGTTGCTGATTTCAAGAATCTGACCATGGCTAAGTTCCTATAGAAAATTAAAAACTTTTATAAATACGATATACAAATATGCAGAGAGATATACAAATTTAAATCACGATTTAGTTTCGTGCGTAAGGTTAAAGTTAAAATTATATTAAAATACTAAAAATAGAAAGTCAAAACATAAATTATACATCTCAGAAATAACTCAAAAAATTGTTAAAACAAGTTTATAATCTATTTAGGAATAAGTATCTATTGCTATTTAGGCAGGAAAACTCTGGAAATTATATTACTTTTCAGGAGCGTAGGTGAGTTCACAATGAAAGCGAGGCTAAAAAATGTAGGTAGGAAAACTCTAGAATTGTGTTGGTGCAGAATCTTTGTTAAGTTGGGGTCCAAATTAAGTGCTTTAATACACTTCATATAGTAGTTGGAGTGCGCAATTGTCCGGGGCGCAATTGTCCGGGACGCAATAAAACCGGACGCAATTGTCCAGGGACGCCAATGACCGGGACGCATTTGTCCGGGACACATTTGACCAGGACGCAATTGTCCTGTCACAGAAAATACTGTATAAGAATATCTTGTCAGCTGTTACAAGAAAATAGTATAAATTCATTATGTTTATTGAGTACTGCCAATACATTAAACCTTAATGTATTGATGTAGGATGAAAGATGAGAAGAAGTAAAATAAGAACGCTTACAAACCATGCAAACATAGTCTTAACTCAAAGAAACACTGTCATACCATGCAAACGACAGACATGCAAGTAAAGAGAGGATGAAGAAAAAACAAAGTATGAAGAGTATAACAAAAAGTGGGTTAGTTTACGCGACAAGCTACATCTAAGTTCGTGTTAGTCTAATTTTTATTTTTTTTTATTTTTTATATATATATAAATTTAACGCTGGCATATCATACGCTGGCATCATTCGTCAACAGACTCAAACCTCGACTATCACCCCCAGAGCTCCTGTTGTTAATTGTTTTATTATTTTAAACGACGTTAATATTTTTAAAATGCCTGTCTAAACGGTTTTTAAACATATTAACGCTGGTAGAGTTCGCGACGGACGCTGGAAGATTATTCCATTTATCAATTACTTTAAACGTAAAAACGTTTTTAGCGATGTTAGTAATGAAACGCCTCCTACGTAATTTAAATCCGTTATTATGAGTATTGCTATTATCGTAAGACTTGCTGCGTAAATACAGAATTAGTTTCGTGGCGCGTCCCTGAACCCTTTCCAACCTATCAATATTCTCACACAAATATGGGCACCAAAACTGAACGGCATATTGTAAGTGAGGCCTGACTAGGGACTTGTAAAGGGGCAATATAATATTCTTCGATTTAAATTCGAAATTACGCGATATGAAGCATAACGTCCTATTAGCTTTTGCCCCAAGACTCCAGGCACTGGTTCCTAATTTTAAATCCTTAGATACGCGTACGCCTAAATCTACTTCCTTGTCAACGCTCGCTAACTGTCCATCGGGTAAAACTTTACAAGACACCCGCATTGCCATGAAACACGCTACAGTAACGAAACATATATCAATCGATAGAGCAGAAAAAATGGTGCAAGCAGCTATGTATCATTTAGAAAATATTAGAAAATAACAAAGTTATGACACTATGAAGATGTTACTAGGCCTATCATAGCTCACACCATTTGGATCTTTTCCGTTTCATGTACTGTTTCCGATGTTGTTGAAAATAAGATATTTAATGTAGGTTAACTGAATGTCCGGTTAGGTCAGCTGTACGCCCTTGACGATTGGTTAGGTTAAGTTGTGATATTTTCGTTAAAACTAACGAAAATATCACGACTTAACCTAACCAATCATCAAGGGCGTACAGTTGACCTAGCCGGGCATTCAGTTGACCTAACCGGGCATTCAGTTAACCTACATTAAATATCTTATTTTCAACAAAATCGGAAACAGTACATGAGACGGAAAAGATCCAAATGGTGTAAGCTATGCTAGACCTAGAAACATCTTCATAGTGTCATAACTTTGTTTTCTAATATTTTCAAAATGACACGTAGCTGCTTGCACCATTTTTTCTGCTCGATTGATATATGTTTCGTTACTGTAGCATTCGCTCAGTAGTAACTTATGTTCAACACAAAATTTAAAAAGTTCCTTATCCTAAGAGCGAAACTTATCAAACAACACAGTAACTGACATGTCACAACAATCTATCTTTACGCCTCAACAACAAAGCACGAACTGACCAGATCTGACCTAATGGAGTAATTGAACGGTGTGGCAACTAAGGGTTTCCCAAATGTCGCTAGATATACCAATAATTGCTAAAAAATAAAAATATTAGCAGATGTCGTTAGATATACCTCAAACTGTCGCTAAATGTCGCTAAAAATGACATTGCTTCAAAGTATCATAACTTTTATTTTCTAATATTTTCAAAATGATACATAGCTGCTTGCACCATTTTTTCTGTTCTATCGATTGATATACGTTTCGTTACTGTAGCATGTTTCATGGCAATGCGGGTGTCTTGTAAAGTTTTATCGTCCATTGTCCATCGTGTACGTGTAATTATTGTAACGAGAACCTATATGCAAAACTTTACATTTGTCTACGTTAAATTGCATCTGCCACTTATCCGTCCACTCAATAATCCTATTTACATCGTCTTGGAGCCTATCATCTACGTTAAAAACTTTAGTATCGTCCGAAAATTTTGACACGTTACTGGTCAAGCCTACATCTACGTCGTTAATGTAGATTACGAATAGCAATGGGCTAACACTGAATCCTGAGGAACACCGCTACCTACATCCAGCCACCACGATTCCCTACCATTAACAACGACCCTCTGTTTCCTGGCACGAAGCCATTCCTCTAACCAGTTAGCCACTGCCGGATTAACCCGAAGGCTAAAAGGCTGAAAGCCTTGGCCTACGAAAAAGTATGGCCTACGAAAAAAAATTTTTTTTTTCAACAACACTAGCAGATTTTCTGGCAGTTGTCATCTGACCTTGAAGTAGAGGTGTTTGTTTAGTTGTTTTCCACTTTATTTGTGGAGACTGTAGAGTAGACCCAGGGAGCCTAAATTTATTATTTTATATCATATAAGGTACTTACCGTATTTTACGCTTCATAAGACGCTACAAATGGTAAGACGCACCCTATATTTGGCAAAGAATATTTAGGAAAAAAATATTTTGAAGATTTTTCAGCCTGACAAAAAATATATTCCCATAACTTTATTAAAAGAACATTAAACAAAACAATAACATATGAGCCCTGAAGTGATTTTTGGAGACGTTTTTCAGGAAAAAAGTAGCGTCTTATGAGGCGTAAAATATGGTACGTATTAACGGGGGGCCACCACGTATTGATGATTGGTTAGGTTAAGTTGTAATATTTTCGTTTATTAATCATTGTAAATATTTGAAATATAAATCATTGTAAATATTTAAAAAATATTGCTATTTAAAAAATATGATGTATTAGAAATTTTCAACTAACGAAAATATTACAACTTAACCTAACCAATCATCAATATGTGGTGGCCCCCCCGTTAAGATGTAAGTAAGTACCTCATATAAAATAATAAATTTATGTTTATTATGTTTATATGTTTGTTATATTTATGTTGTTATTTCTCTTTCGAGTGATGTGTATTTTTCTATTTTTCTTTTACAGAAATTTTAGCAATTTTATGCATAAATCAAATATCATAGACATATATTGCAATATTGTCAGTGCATAATGTCGGATGGTTATGTTCGACACCATGAAAGTGGTACATTGAAGAGAGAGAAACGCTTGAAAAGACAACAGGAAGATGAAAAGCTTAGTGGATCGTTATTAAAGTTTTTCGCCCGTCGTCATCCACATCGTCAAATTCAGATATTCCGGAACAACATCAACAGCAGTCAGATGTACAGTCTGGATGTACAGTAGTCCGTAGTATTATGACTCTACTACCAGGATTTGGAAAAGAAAACGTGCAATTGATGAGTCTAGCAGCGACGATGTGAGATTGAGTGGCAAGCAGAAATTCAAAATTAAGACATATTTCGTTATAATCAATAGAATTTTAGCAGAACTCAACAAAAGACACGCCGCTTACAAACGAATCACCGAATTATTTGGATTTATATTCGACTGCAAAGAACTGTCTGAGTCTGATATCCATCAAAAAGCGCACAATCTCGTTGGCATTTACAGAAGTGATATAGAGCTAGATCTCAGTGATGAAGTCATTGCTTTCTCCAAATACAATATTTCTGAGGTGTCCCTGAAATCGGCAGAGCAGGTGCTACAATTTCTTTTGCAGTACATGATGACCGCGACTTTCCCAAACCTCTACATAGCTCTACGTATTTATTTATGCTTGTTGGGTACTAATTCCGAAGGAGAGAGATCATTTTCGACTCCTACAGAGAGTCAAGAATTATTATCGATCAAACCTGGAACAATCTCGCTTATCTGCACTCGCACTCATCTCGATTGAAAGTGATTTGGCTCGCAGTTTGGATTTTTCAGAGATTATTAAGATGTTCTCCCACAAGAAAGCCAGAAAGATAAGGTCACTTAGGTTAAACCGTTAGATGTTTTCAATGTCCGGCTTTTTGCTCGGTTTACTGTGTGCAATTTACTTTACTTTTGTTTGCTTTACAATTTATATACTTTACGTTTGTTTGCTTTACAACTTACTTTACTGTGTGCAATTTATATATATATATATATATATATATATATATATATATATATTAATTACTTGGTGAAATATATTTTTTATGTAGGCCTATCGTATTTAATCTCTTAAAATTATCTATATTATACCCAATTACAAATGAAAAATATGTAATCTCATTTAATAAAGCATCTATATTTGTCGAGTACTTTTTCTAATACCGATATATTGGAAAGATTTGTTGAAGTCCACGCAGTCCAGCCTTGGCCTACGAAACCCTTAATCCGGCCTTGCAGTTAGCTACCTGACCGCGTATACCGTGCGCTTTAACCATCGCAATTAATCTTCTATGCGGAAGTGTATCGAATGCCTTTTTAAAGTCTAAATAAATAACGTCAGCCGCTCTATGCCTATCGTATTCGTGCATTATTTCGTTATAAAACTCTAACAAATCAGTTAAACAAGATTTATGGCGTCGAAACCCATGCTGACTATTATTAATCAAATCGCGACTTTCCAAGTGATCGACGATACGATCCCTAACTACGGATTCCAAAAGTTAACCGACAATTGACGTTAAGCTAATAGGCCTATAATTGCTAGCTACTGTGTGGTCGACTTTTTTGAAAGTGGGCGTAACGTTAGTTAATTTGAAGTCTTCAGGAATAATTCCAGCTTCCAATGACTTAAAAATTTTGTTAATGGGGCTACGATAACGTCTTTCAAATCTTTCAAATGTCTAGGATAAAGCGCGTCAGGGCCTGGAGCCTTACTAACTTTTAGCTTATCGATATAATGCGCAATCTCACCCTCGTAAACAGTTATTTCATTCAAAATAGTCTCGCTACTAAATGGAACGATATCGTCCACGTCAGGAACATTATTTACGTCTTCTACGGTAAAAACTGTCGCAAAAAAGTTGTTAAAAATACCCGCCATCGCCTGAGCGTCGGAAGCCAAAGCGCCGTTAGCGTCCACTAGAGGGCCTATGTTATTTCTTATCGGCTTGCGATTATTCAAGTAGTCAAAAAACTTTTTCGGATTATGTTTACTATCCGCAGACTCAAAGTAGCGCCCACAAAATCAACCATCACCTTGCTTACAAGCAACACAAAAGAACACCAGGTAATTCCACAACTTACACTAAACAACATCAACATTCCACACACTCACAGAACCAAAATACTAGGTGTCACATACAACACATCATTATCTTTTGCAAACCACATTCAGGACATTAAAAACAAATGTACGTCAAGACTTAACACGCTTAGGGTACTAACAGGCACAAACTTTGGACACCAGCAGGAAACAACATCACTCATCTACAAACAATATATTCGCTCAGTTATGGACTATGCTAGCCCATGCTGGGCACCCATTATCTCAAACCACACATAAACACCTTACAAACAATACAAAACAACGCACTTCGTATCATTACAGGATGCACTCAAACAACACCAATAGAACACCTGCACACAGAAACAAAAATACTAAAAGTTAGGGAACATTTAGACATGAGGGGAACACAATTCATGGCAGCAGCGACAACTAACCCACAACACCCTTGCCACTACATGTACAATCATGCACCAACACCTCGCACCATTAAGGTAACACCAGAGAGACATTATAACCAAATACTCCATTCCATACCACGCCCCACAGACATCACACAGTACAGAAAACACATACACACACACCTAACCCACAAAGCACTGACACGACTCGGTCCGAATGCGGTCCTAGGTGCGAAGCCGCCGCCCATTAACAGGTCAGAGATCAGCCTGAGCAGATCGGATCGAGTTAACTTAGCACGAATCCGATGTGGACATCACCCCAACTTACGGACATATAAACACAGACTAGACAACTCCATAGACGACACCTGCCACCTGTGCCAAGACACACCACAAACAATTGAACACATTATGACGGACTGTACCGCTCTAGCACAACAACGAACACAACACAACATCACGAGTGCGCTGAACCTCTGGTCCACTCCGGAGAGGGCGATCGGTTACCTGCGTGCCGCCGGCTTGCTCGATCAGGGTGGGCTGATCGGCTAAACAACAACAACAACAACAAAAGTATCTCTAAATTACGCTTAGCATTCCTAACAGATCTTTTAACCTGACGTCGGTTAATATTTACTAAATGCCATGAGCTGAACCTGTGATTGAAAATAACTTTTTATGAGGTAGTTTTAGTCGCTTTATTCAAATTTGCTACTCATTTCTGGGGCAAATGCTTATTTATGGTAAAAATTATTATGATAAGATAATATATATAAATACATGCATTATTGCGCAAAGAATCATAATTTTGGGATTTTTGTAGAGGGAAATAGTGATGACGTCATATGACGTAATTTGCTATGCATTACTCACATGTCCCACAATCCCAGCTTCATGGGTTAGTTTTTCTAGGATGGCGTTGTGTGAAGGGTGTGGTATGACGTACATTCGAGCAATTGAACGTTTTGGCCATAATAATCTGGCTTCAATTAAATATTTTCAAGATAAGTTTAGACGGTGATTCAAGCAAAAGGACGGTTAGGTTAGGTTAGTTTAGGTTAGGTTAGATGAAGTCAAAAATAAATTTTTCTAGTGTATTTTGGTGTGGTAGTAAATATCAGTTTAGATGATTCAAGCAAAAGGAAGGTTAGGTTAGGTTAGATTAGATGATGTCAAAAATATGACCTTCATTTTCTCTGCACATGGAAAGAAATATGATTCTGAAATAATGTCCAAAAAATCATATTTCTTTCCATTTGCACAGGAAATTAAGATCATATTTGAACAGAGCACACCAAAATACAATAGAAAAATGTATTTTTGACTTCAACTTCAGGTCATGGCATTTTGTAAATAATTACCCCTGACGTCTAACCCTTTGAGTCCCGGTGGCCTCTTTTACGACCATGCAGGCCGAGTACGAGCGAGTCCCAATGGCATCTTGGAAGGCCATAGTAGATTTTCTTAAAATAAAAGTTATTTTTTATTTTTTATTATTATTTATTGTTATTTATCTTTAGATAAGCTTCTTTCCAAAGTTTGCCGAAGAAATGATAATGATATGAAAAATAAATATAAATATACATTTTAGTTCTGAAGCATGCAAAATACAGTTTTGTACTTACCAAAAAAATCCATTTCTTTTTGAAGATAAATATAAGTAAGTTATAGCTAATTTTAACAGAAAATTGTAAAAGAAAACATGAAATTTATGGATAACTAATTTAAAATCCATAGACAGGTCAGGAAGTGGTTTAAAAATTTGGGAAAAAACAGTGAATTTTCCCATTGTTTCCGGGCTGCTGCAATGGCATAGGAGAGGACAACGGGACTCAAAGGGCTAAGCTCGATATATCTATTAAAGTTAGCTACCGTGCCAATGCGCTATTAAGTCTATACGCTCTGTTACGCTCGTTTATGAACTCGCCTATTTCCCTAGTCCACCACTTGGGCCTACCATGATTTCTAGGTAAATATTCGATTTTACTCCCAGTCTGGTTCTATAATGAGAGCAAACTTTTCTGGTCAATTTTGAGGCGCTTTGCACGAATCTGCCATTGGTTTCCTGTGCAAATGCCTAGTTCTTGAGATATCGTAACATAAACATATAGGATATATTCATGTTACGAGATCTCGTAAACGACGCATTACCACAGGAAACGTGCAAAACACCTAAAAATTAACCAGAAAAGTTTGCTCTCCTCATTTTCATTTAAACTAACGAAAATATCACGACTTAACCTAACCAATAATCAAGGGCGTACAGCTGACCTAACCGGGCATTCAATTAACCTAACCGGGCATTCTATTAACCTAACCGGGCATTCTATTAACCTAACAGGTTGATATTGGTTATTTCACCTAAATATCTTCTGATCTTTTCGTATTAGGCACTCACTGTCGCATTTCGGGCAAATTAAGGATGAGAGAATAACGCCGTAATTGATAAAAACATCCAATGCTTTGTGTTCATTTAGGGCACATGACGAATCAAGTTCTCAAAGTCGAAATCACACGAACGGCACGTCATAATTCTATCACAAACACCCCGAAACTGAATCCAATTAGAAAAAAAATAGCCAGAACAGAAACCAACAAACTAATTAAGTCGCAGAGTAGCGAAAAAATAGCCCAAAATTATACTCGTGGGACCAAAAATGAGTGTATTTATAGATATATATATATTATTAGTATCATAATTTTCACCATTAATATACATTTGCACAAAAAATGAGTGACAAATTTGAATAAAGCGACTAAAACTACCTCATAAAAAGTTATTTTGATTTACAGGTCCAGCCCATGTCATTTAAAACATATTAACCTTAAGTTGACCTAACCAGGCATTCAGTTGACCTAACCGGGCATTCAGTTGACCTAACCGGGCATTCTATTAACCTAACCGGGCATTCTATTAACCTAACAGGTTGATATTGGTTATTTCACCTAAATATCTTCTGATCTTTTCGTATTAGGCACTCACTGTCACATTTCGGGCAAGTTAAGGATGAGAGAATAATGCCGTAATTGATAAAAACATCCAATGCTTTGTCTTCATCTAGGGCACATGACGAATCAAGTTCTCAAAGTCGAAATCACACGAACGGCACATCATAATTCTATCACAAACACCACGAAACCGAATCCAATTAAAAAAAAAAATAGCCAGAACAGAAAACAACAAACTAATTAAGTCGCAGAGTAGCGAAAAAATAGCCCAATCAGGAAAAATGTTTTATGAAAAAAAGTACATTATAGTCAAAACAGGAAATATATTTTATTAAAAAAAGTACATTTGAAGAAATTTGCACAACACAAGATATGTATTTTTTTTAGTGTTTTTAATGGCAATTCAATATATAGTACTTGTTAACTGCTTATGACTGGGAGTAAAATCGAATATTAACCGATTTTTAGTGCGCTTGGTCCTACGCGAAATAAACTCTCTTTCGATATTCAAAAAACTTTCTTTAAACGCCTCCCAATGAAAATTTGCTTCATTACGCATAAATAAACTATCCCAGTCCACTACTCTTATCCTGTCCTCAAAACTATCAAAATTAGACCTACGAAAATGAGGGACTTCTATTAAGTTACTATCCTTACTGTTTTCTATCAATAGCTTAAACCTAATAATTTGGTGATCACTCCATCCCAAATTCTCACCTACTTCCAAACCTTCGACTATATTTTTGTCGTTCGTCATCACCACGTCTAAAATATTGTCACCGCGCGTTGGTTCGGCAACCATCTGTCTTAGAAAATTATCTTCCATGAACTCAGTCTCAAACCCTCATCATTACCAGTAAAAGTCTCGTAATTAACATTAGGGCAGTTAAAGTCTCCCACAACTACACCATCCCGATTATTAATAAAGTTACTAAGTGTGTAAAATCTAGTATCGGTATCGAGGGGTTGAACAGCAGGTCTATAAACAACAACGAAATTAAAGCTAATACTACGCGCCCGAACTTCAACGCATATCGCATTAATTGCTGCCGGAAAATCTATCAACCTCGATAGCCATAAGGAAATTACGAATGTACAACAAAACACCGCCACCAATCCTATGTAACCTATCATTAGTAAAAAGTTTAAAACCCGCTATATCAAGTTCCCCTAACAAGTCCCAAGTCATGGTGTTTAACCACGTTTCGGTTATAACAACTATATCCTTGTTCACAGAATAAGTTATCGCCTTAAATTCGTTCAATTTATTTCTAATACTACGCGCGTTACAATAAAAGACGTTTAAATTATTTTTTACCACGGATCGGCGTTTTAAACTATTTTTTACGTCGGGTCGGCGCGTTTCCCGGACCCACAACGTTTAAAGAAGGCTTCGACATATACAGTTTTCGAACGTTCTCATCGATTAACCTACCTAGCCTAGCATTCCCTATTTCATTGAAATGCACCCCCATCTTTTATAACAAGGCTAGGATCACTAAATTCTGACCACAGCTTTACGAAGGGTACACTTTCCTGAGCACAAATCTCTTCTAGCTTAGTGTTCAAAAATATTGTTTTTGACGTAATCCTAAGACCTAAACCGTGCCTAGGGGTAATACCTAGAACTAAAGACCTATCTGACCTTGCCTTCAGGGACCTAATTAAGCCCCTGTATCTCTCCAAAAGGTCAGATACTCTTGTATCGGGCCTATACGAGTCGTTGCCCACTACCATCGTCAACATCGAGTGATGGGAGGCAACATCAATCCTATATACTTCGTCTCTAATTCTGTCAACCCTGGCCACTGGTAAACAGACCCTCCTCCTCTTGGTTGGATTTCGTTCAACGAACTCCTTATCCATATGACGCACTAAGGAGTCCCCAATTAAAATCGTTTCTCCCTCATTCACATCCCTATCCAACTGGGCGAAAGAGTTCGAAACCTCGATAGGGGGCGAATCCTATCACCTAATGTACAGTGCCCGCGAAAAGTATCCGATCACTCAAGAAAATACAATATTTTCCCTTGATATTCAGAGACACATAATTCACTTTCTATTTGTTCTAGCGACATCTGGTAACTTTGAGGTTGCTCGCTGATATGAGAGCTATCCAACGCATTCTCAAATTAGTGTTCTGGTAGCCTTCGTTGCGGGTGGCTGTGTCTCAAAGTTGTCAGATTTCACTGTTTGTGTAAATTTATTGATATTTTGTTATTTTTTACAGAAAGTGCTGTAAATAAAATTTATATATAATGTGTGCTATAAAACAACTTAAGAGTGATTGTC
Source organism: Bathynomus jamesi (assembly GCA_023014485.1). Classification (NCBI taxonomy): domain Eukaryota; kingdom Metazoa; phylum Arthropoda; class Malacostraca; order Isopoda; family Cirolanidae; genus Bathynomus; species Bathynomus jamesi. Next base: position 2,931,235 of record JAJOZX010000003.1, on the reverse strand, counting down.
GAGGTGCTATTGTTGCTTTGCATACATGTGGGAAATCACAGACAGATAGCTAAGGAATTAACATATCCAAAGTACCGTTAATTTATGGTTTCACGGCTAAGAACAATGCCGGCCTAACACGCCAGTCCCTAAAAAACGATCTGGCAGACCGAGAAAAACAAATTCACGAACAGACAAACTTATGAAACGTTAGTATTGAAAAACCCAACAATAACTGCGAAAGAAATAAATTTAATATGAATAAATTTGTTATCTGGTGTTTCTGAACGAACTATCCAGGAGCGGCTCCAAAAAGAACTCGGATTACCATCTCGCCATGCTGCTAAGAAACCGTTCATTAATGAAAAAATGCGTAAAAAAGTGTCGCATTTTGTAAAAAATATATTCATTGGACTGTTGATGACTGGAAGAAGGTTTTATTTAGTGATGAGTCGACATTTTTGACATTCAGAAGTTGTTCAAAAAAAGGTTCGCCGGCCCATTGGCTCAAATAGGATGGACCCTAATACACCCTAAAGACAATGAAACACCCTCCAAGTGTGATGGTTTGGGGTTGTTTCGGTTACTATGGGCGTGGAAACCTATATTTTCTTCCGAAGAACACAACTATGAATGGTGCACTGTATTAGCAATGCTACAGGATAAACTTCCAATGGCAATGGCAATCCAAAGGACAAAAACATACATGCATGATGGTGCACCATGTCACAGGGCCAAAATAGTGACAAAATGGATTACTGACAATAAATTGATATTTTGGATTGGCCTGGTAATAGTCCAGATCTCAATCCGATAGAAAATATGTGGCTAATAATAAAAAATAAGGTTGAATGCCACGACACTGGCTCAGTCGAAAAATTACAAGAAGCCATCAAAAAGGTATGGTGCAAGGAAATATCAGTGGAAGTTTGTCAAAACTTGATTAAATCCATGCCAAAACGTCTAGAACAAGTCATCCAAACCAAAGGACAGATGACAAAATACTAATATAAGGTTAGTATACATTTAAACATTGTTTTTTATGTAAAAAATACAAATTTCCAGGGTGATCGGATACTTTTCGCGGGCACTGTACGTGGCCTAGCTCCACCCTTAACTACTCTAAATCCCTCCCCGTCTACTAATCTCGGGCCTACCTTAACCCCTTCAACTCTATCTTACCTTCCGTCGTGAACTCTACCAGCGTTAATATGTTTAAAAACCGTTTAGATAGGCATTTTAAAAATATTAACGTTGTTTAAAATTAAAAAATAATCAGCAACAGGAGCTCTGGGGGTAATTGTCGAGGATGAGTCTGTTGACAGTTAATGCCAGCTTGTGCCATGCCAGCGTGTGATATGCCAGCAAAAAAAAAAAATTGGACTAACACGAACTTAGATGTAGCTCGTAGCGTAAACTAACCCACTTTTTGTTATACTCTTTATACTTTTTTTTTCCTTATCCTCTCCTTACTTTCATGTCTGTAACTCTCTTTACTTGCATGTCTGTAGTTTGCATGGTATGATAGTGTTTGAGTTAACCCTTTGACGACCAGTATACGTTTCTTTGAACTTAAAAGTTTAAGTTTTATTGTTATTTACAATTAAATATTAGTAACTATAGTCACTTAAATGACCCATTTTTGGGTTAATTTTCCGACAACTAAACGATACCTGTATAAACATGTAGATGTATTTGTAGAAACGCATCATTGTACAATTTATATTATTATTTCCGTTGGGACAAATATGTCCCGTGGTCCTCAAAGGGTTAAGACTGTCTTTCATGGTTTGTAAGCGTTCTTATTTTACTTCTTTTCATCTTTCACCCCTATCCTATTCTCTTCGACTATTTTTCCGACTTGTCAGCAGTGGCCGGCGGATGATGATGGTGAGTCTTTCTTTCTCGTTTTCTAAATTAATTTTAACCCACGAATGATAGGTTTTGCTACTTACTTAACCCCTTATTCTCTTCTTTTAACCCCTTACTCTCTTCTTTCTCTCGAGCTAACCTTAGAGTGGATGTTACGGACTTTGTTAGCCTTAGCTTCTGTAGATCTGTGGAACAACATCGACACCGCTACAAATAACTTACAAACATACATGAACAGTATACAAGACTGGCTCACACACAATAGACTCATAGTAGCGCCCACAAAATCAACCATCACCTTGCTAACAAGCAACACAAAAGAACACCAGATAACTCCACAGATTACACTAAACAACACCAACATTCCACACACTCACAGGACCAAAATACTTGGGGTCACATACAACACATCATTATCTTCTGCAAACCACATTCAGGACATTTAAAACAAATGTACGTCAAGACTTAACACGCTGAGGGTACTAACAGGCACAAATTTTGGACACCAGCAGGAAACAACATCATTCATATACAAACAATATATTCGCTCAGTTATGGACTATGCTAGCCCATGCTGGGTACCCATTATCTCAAACACACACATAAACACCTTACAGACAATACAAAACAACACACTTCGTATCATTACAGGATGTACTCAAACACCAATAGAACACCTGCACACAGAAACAAAAATACTGAAAGTTAGGGAACATTTAGACATGAGGGGAACACAATTCATGGTAGCAGCGACAACTAACCCACAACACCCTTGCCACTACATGTACCATCATGCACAGACACCTCGCACCATTAAGGTAACACCAGAGAGACATTATAACCAAATACTCCGTTCCATACCACGTCCCACAGACATCACACAGTACAGAAAACACATACACACACACCTAACCCACAAAGTACTGACACGACTTGGTCCGAATGCGGTCCTAGGTACGAAGCCGCCACCCATTGACAGGTCAGAGACCAGCCTGAGCAGATCGGATCGAATTAACTTAGCACGATTTCGATGTGGACATCACCCCAACTTACAGACATATAAACACAGACTAGACAACTCCACAGACGACACCTGCCACCTGTGCCAGGACACACCACAAACAATTGAACACATTATGACAGACTGGACCGCTCTGGCACAACGTAGAACACAACACAACACCACTAGTGCGCTGAACCTCTGGTCCACTCCGGAGAGGGCGATCGGTTACCTGCGTGCTCCCGTCTTGCTCGATCAGGGTGGGCTGATCGGCTAACCAACAACAACAACCCTTGTTTGCTTAGTTGATGAAGAGAACTTATGAACTTCGACTCTTTTTAAACATTTAAGACCCAGATCATCTTTTACTATACGTCAAACACAAGAGCGGCCTCAGCAGCAAGATCAATATACAGGGTGAGCCACAAATTTTTTTGAAAAGTTGAGTAATAGTTTTTTTACCCACCCGGTATATATATATATATATATATATATATATATGATACACACAGACCGTGCATGGAACAAGGAACTCTTCTAGGAAAATTAAATCCACTATAGTCCGAATAAGTAATGGTAAAGACAAATAATATAGTTTTTTCTTTTTCATGATGCTAGTCCCAAAATATTGCTTCCCTCACCAGCTATCTGCAAAGCAGATAGGATCCAGCTTTGGGACAGGATGTAGATTCTAGACTATAGTGGATTTAATTTTCCTAGAAGAGTTCCTTGTTCCATGCACGGTCTGTGTATCATAAAAAACCTCAGGGAACCATTCTGAGTTCATTCCCATATATATATATATATATATATATATATATAACCTTTGTTTATCTCCCGCCCGAATTGTTCATTCTGATGAAGGTCAATCTTTTCACCCCACTTTGAACCTACAGTTTAACGTGGAATCCGAACCACGCCCTACCAGCAGCCCAGCGTCTTAACCACTAGGCCACCCAGGGTACAACCACTTTCTTTATTGTGTGGAAGGGTGAACAGCTGGGTTTTGCTGCGCGCCGGCTGCCGTCACCAGGTCTCGAACCCGGGACCGATGGAATCGTAGTCAGTGACGCTAACCACTACACCACCGAGGCGCATATATATATATTAGGGTGATGCAAAAAAGGGGTCAAATTTTTTTTTTTTCAATTTTCAGGGAGACACCCTCCTATTTTATTCATACTCCTAAGAAAGCATTGTATGCGAAATTTGGGGTTGAAAAAGAGAAAATTAGAGGTTGCTACCAAGCTTTAAAAATAAATGTATATCAGTTTGTGCTCAAAAATATTGTTTTGTTGATATTTTCGCCGGAGCCGGTTTGATATGTACCTAGTTAACCTAGTTTGAAAAAAAACGATGACATTCTAGACTATAGTACGTAGTGAGCTCATAAAATAGTAAATAATAGGCACGCTGATTTCCGCACCACCCTCTGAGGTACAGCGTATAGCGCGTACTTTTTTTTATGTGGAAGTTTCCCCAGTAGGCATATCAGAACCACTTATGTATGTTTATTTTCGTTTTTTGTGAAGCAAGAGTAATGTTTTCTTGTTTTTGTTTGAGAGTGACGACCTGTAACTTTTAACAATTTGAAGAAGGTATTGTTTCTGCTCTTCATCATTGGTTATCAGTTTGTTGTATTCCTCCATCAGTCGTACACCTCTTTCCGCAATGTCGTTTACCACTTTGAGTCCATATGCGATATCTCTTGCATTCGCATAACTTTCATCATCATTCCATTCTTCAGCATCTTTTTCAAGAAAAGTGCAAGGCACCTCTAGGATTTCAAAGAATCTTTTTGTGTTCGCAGTAACGAAATCCTGCAGTTGTTTCTGCCCAGCTGATTCAGGATTTATTGATGCTCGTTTGCTCGGTTTTGAGTCAACTGGTTTCTGCAGAGCATGCTTCATTTTGTTTTTTGTCTCATGCGAAACAGCTGAATCAAAAAATGCAAGCGCCACAAGCTCCTCAGAGAGGTACCACAAATGTCTCAAAAACTTATTGAGTGCAGCACTTGCAATTTCGTCATCCTTTTGCTTGTAGAGCTGCAGACTTTGCACAAAATGCAAATCTGAACGGGGGGCGCATGAGGGTATGGGTGCCAGGTACCACGATCTGATGTATATCGCAGCTGAAAAGCAGCAAACATCTCTCAGTCCTTTTTCCTCTCTCTCAGTTAGTTTAAACTGAGATTTAAACATCCAAATTTTAATGCAGTAAATTAGCTTGCCCATCCATCGTGCTCTGTGATAAGCTCCGGGTGCTTTAAAGCTGATTCCTGACTTGGGGGCACTACCGATGAAAATGAGCGTTAGCTCGAGCAATTCCTTGTAGTCATCACGAGGCTGCTGTTCATCAAGCTGAGCTTGAGCAAATTGAATGAGTTCTTCAGCATCTGAGATTTTCTCTGCAATGTTAGGGTCATCTGTTGCTGTTTGGTAATTGTTCTTGTCAATTTCCACCCACTTTGCTTTGAATCTCTTAAACAGTTGTATGTCAGGGCCACTAGAAGATGGCAAGGAGACAGAAACTGCAGCTTCTAACACTATTTCGAAAATATGATGTCGGCAAGCCAGCCACAGCATATCTTTATCCAATCTTTGCTCTAGTAACATACAAGCACCACTCTTAGAACCTGTGTTGGAGGCAGTGGTGTCAAAACACATGCCCTTCACTTGGTCAGATATATTCCACTCCAATACTAACTGATGGACAGCATCTGCAATGTTTTGACCAGTTCCTCTGGCAAGTTTGGGAATACCAAGAAGCTGATCAACTCCTTGGCCGGAAATTAGAACTGGCAGTCGATCAACATTTTCATGACCAGTAATATCTTCCAGTAGTTTGCCGTCCCAATGTATTTGGAGAGGGCAATTTGTTTCGAAATCCTGCTTCAAATTTTCTGCCATTGTCTTGCGGTTCCTTTGTCTTGCTCTCCGTATCGATGAATAGCTAACACTGTATTCTTCAGGGTTTTGCCCAAGAGCATTGATTGTTGGGATCAAGATTTCCGAAGCAGCTCTATCACTTACTTTTGCAGCATCAAGAGATACAAGCATTGAAGAATCCATAAGCTTTGCACTCTTAGACTTTGATCTACTTTGTCTCGAAGTTGATGGCTGCTGAGGGTCAGCAACAAATTCTTCTTCTGATTTTGAACTATCTTCATTCAAACTTGAAGGACTTGAACTTGAGAGCACTGCTGCTTCGAAAACGGCTGTTTCCCTCTTTCTTTTCTTTTCAAGCAATGTTTCCTTTTCTCTAGCAATCTCTTCCATTTGTGAAAAAACTTTATCCACTCCAGACATTTTGCCTTTTCTTCCTTTTTGTCGTTGCAGCATCAAAAACTCACGATCTTCATCTATCTTTATCATGTCAAGAGCACTTGCATGTGCAATGTCAAACAGATCTTGCAAGTCATTTTGCCAGCTCTCTTGTTTTTGAAGTAGTGCAGGTGATTGCTTCTTCTTATTATTTCTGTTCTTCTTTAGTTTCTCCCACTCGTTGAAAAGTTTCTTTACTCTCTCCACGACATGACATTTCAACACTGTTGGGATGCGTGCCTTTTCCCACACATCCATAACATCTCTAGCAGTCAACAAAGCCGCTGTTTTCACCTGTTGCTTTTTATTGATCTTGTAGTTCATAAACAATGCTAATGTTTCCCTTTTAGATGGAAGCTGGGTTTCTTTGAAGGACTCTATAGGATGTCCTATGAGCCAAACAACTGTTTTGTGACGCGTATGCCGCTCCATGAGTGCAACTCAGCAACTGCTATACAACCACTCTCAGCGAAGGCAGCAAAGATACTGAGTCAGTGACGCCGCACTTACACTGACGCGGCCGCCACAGTGACGTCACAGCAAAGAAATGATTCTAGAATGTTCGGCCACGGCGTCTATAGCAATGAAAGGGATGAGAAGGTTTACGGAAAGAGGTTCAGAGTCTGTTATGACTGCTATATGTTGCTGACTACCATTTTGATGAAATCTGCAAAATAAATAAATGTACAATAAATACAAACTGAAAAATAACAATATACAAAATGTTCAATGGATGGTAGCAACCTCTAAAATGTCTTCAATTGTGCTGAAATTTTGCATGTTCAGTTTTCACACTAAATTAAATAAAATTAGAGGGTGTCTTCAAGTTTTTGAAATGATAAGTTATTTTGCATCACCCTAATTATATATATATATATATATATATATATATATAAAGAACGACGCTTGTGTAGAAGAGCGTTCCGAACAAGATGAGGAGGGAGAACGAACAAATGAAAAATGAGGTACCTCCCGAGAATCGAACCCGGGATCATCCGATTGCCGGTCAGATATGGTATCCACTACACCAAGGACCTCGATCAATCAGAAGTCGTAATTCCCCTACATACGAGCAGAAACCAATGCCCTGAGGGGGCACCTTCGCATGCCGTACATATATACATTTTAACTGCAAAGAACACACAGTATAATTAATGTAAAGAACGACGCTTGTGAAGAAGAGCGTTCCGCACAAGATGACGAGGAGAACGAACAAATGAAAAATGAGGTACCTCCAGGGAATCGAACCCTCAGTGCATTGGTTTCTGCTCGTATGTAGGAGAATTACGACTTCTGATTGATCGAGGTCCTTGGTGTAGTGGATAGCATATCTGATCGGCAATCGGATGATCCCGGGTTCGATTCCCGGGAGGTACCTCATTTTTCATTTGTTCGTTCTCCCTCCTCATCTTGTGCGGAACGCTCTTCTACACAAGCGTCGTTCTTTACATTAATTATACTGTGTTCTTTGCAGTTAATATATATATATATATATATATATATATATTCATTGTTTTTTTTAATATTTTTAGTAAATAAATTTCGGAAAGAATTCACAGATTTTTAAACAAGGGAAAGTCGGTAAAGACCACGAACCAAGACGAGGTCACAATTTATGAGCCTCAATCTCATATAGCGCCGAAAGAAATTCAGAGACTGTAATTGTGATTTATTATAAAGAAGCATTAAAACTATAAATTTAAAAGAGTGTGAAATGAAAAAACACGCTAATAAACAAATTTACAGATGACAATTTTTATAATGTTTTACTGTTAATCAGTTAAATATAGTATCAATAATACTGATACTAAAGGACAATATGACTGTAATAGTAATAATCAATAATAAATATACTGTAGTATCAATGATGCATCTTAAAATTAATGAATAATGCGGCTCCTTAAAGAGATTATGAATGAGAAACACATGAGAGGGCCGTTTTCAGGACGTTTTTTTTTTTTAACATCATTATTATGACAATAGACATATGATAAAGGATACAGCAATGGTTCCAGCTCGGTAAAAAGGAGTAGGCATAATAAAAATAAAAGAATGAAAGATAAAAGTAAAGGAAAAGTAATCAAATATTGCAGCAGAAATTAATAGTTACAGTTGCCTCAGTTACATAATAAAATAGTACTGCCGCAATACTAATAATTATTATTATTATTAATATATTTATATTAGTCCAATAATTATAGTTACCTAACATTACGTAGTATTACTAGTATTAATACTAATAGCAATAATAATAATAATAATCATCATCGTAATGCTAATATTCATATTCATACATCATAGCACTAACAGTTCATAGTGCTGACTAGTATGAGATAAGGGGTAATTTGATTAGTGGATCACGAAGTAGGCATTACCTACATTAGTAACAATAATAATAGCAGCAATAATAATACTGTATAGCCATACTACTACTACTACTACTACTACCACGCCACTAATAATAATAATAACAATAATAAATACGATGATAATGATAATACTGGTAATTGCACTGCTAAGAATAATAATAGTTAGTTGGTGATAATATGAATAATAATATTGAAATAATGATAATAACAGTGCTAGTAGTATTAACGGTTAGAAGAAAAAGGTCATTCATATGTAATCCTGTACGGTTGTGGAGATGTGTTTAAGATAAAGAGAAATAAGTATAGGATTCAGTGGTAAGAATTACCTGAGTTAGATAATAATGTCGCTATGCATTAAGTTTTCACTGTTTCATACGGTTTTGCTATATTTTTTTTTCAGAACTGGCACACGGAGGTGGCTTTTTTATCATAATGACGAACAAATACTCGATCTTCCTCATAAAGGTGTATAATTTAAAAGAATTATCAAGGTCATGAGCGCATTTCAGACAGTATTTTGTTGTTTTGGTCCGGATTTGTATAACTTTTTCGCGCCCGACGCGTCGTATAAACGAAGGTGTAAAAGAACGTGGCTCTCAAGTTTCTCAATTCGATTTCATTTCGATTTGAAACATTTTAACTTGCTAATAACTATTGACTTAATTCAAGCCTTTGACGTGAAATGATCACTGTTTAGTTTTACTGTCCCTTTTAAAGCTGACGACTCAAACTATTTTTATCCAAATATGTAATCATTTTATTTGCTGTAGCGAATGACGACCATAAATTCTAGTTCAGATAACAGAGTAAAGCAATGTAACGAAAAAATTTAAAATGCTCAGATCACAAATAATTCAGTTCTTAGGTGAGTCGATACATAAAATTTTCAAGGTGTTTTCAAGTTTGAAACAAAAGATTATAATGTTTCTTATACGAAAAATAATATTTAGAATTTTGACAGTTCTGGCGAAGAAGTTATAATGATTGGTACATCTTTGAAAAGGGTTAGTGTCATTTTGAACCATTTGCCGGAACCTTAAAACTTGATTTGGCATTTTTTCTGAAATTATAGATTGAATTTGGGTTTATAATTATAAAGTCAATTTATCTCTTAATAAAATACGTAGACAGTATGGCACATTCTTTGAATGAAAATAGCTTATTTTTGGACATCAAATTAACAATTTTAATTGCATTTTTGAAGTGGAAGACCTTCACTGTGATTGTTAATCTAAAATTTACGCAAACATTTCATATAAAATCTTCATATAACGTTTGTAAAACATTATTGGAGACCATCAAAATATTTCCTTTTATTTTCTATATTAGGGGTTCTGAAAGTTTTACTCGTGAAGAGCTATTTCGAAAGGGCAGTCCTGGGTATCGATTTGCATACTGAGAATTTCTTAAAAATTTGCATTTAAATTCAAGTAACAAAAAAAGCACCAAATAGTTATTTATTTTTTAAAGAAAACCTAAACATGTTTAAAATTCTTCATACAAATTACACTGGGGTTGATATCCTATTTTCCACAAATTACAGTATCGTTGACCAACCTTTTAATTGCAAATAAGCTCTAATTTCACAATGATTTTCCGTAAGTTCGGTTGGGCCACGGGGTATACAGAGTCGGCTCGAGGGACACATTTGACCTGCGGGACATACTTTGGAAACCCCTGATCTATGTGATTTTATCATACATAACTTCAAAACAAAAATTACAACTGCGTTTAAGTCTTTAAAATTTTCGTTCCAATGTTATGGTAAAAAAATATTTTTAGTACTTAAAGATCTCGCATCCTATTTGTTTTACTGTTTACAAACAAGATGGATTTTCCTGTGTTCCACGTAGGGACAATCCTATATACAGTAGTACATAACTTACAGGAAAGAAATAATATGGTACATACCAAAAGCAAAGTTCTATAACCATTATTTAGAAAGGTGCATCCCGGTATTAAGAAAGAGTTTCATGCAGACGAACAATCCCCTCCCTCACCATAAGCCGGAAGTCTAAAAAATAACACAGGAAGGAATTCAATTTAATAAAGGGAAAGCGGAGTTATAACTTAAATTTTATCTAGAATGAAAGAAAGGTTTGAGACGTCTAAAAAACTGCTTTTTAGATCTCTGACAATACTTTCTGTTTGGATTTTGTGCTCATAAAAGATTTGGGTATAAATCTTCTTCTGGAAAAAAATCTTTTCAGAGCTTTAAAAAATAAAATACAAAATTGGACAAACTCTTAAAAGTATTTCTATATAAAACGTTTTTATTTCTGTATAAACTATATTTAGTTCGGTTTGTTTTTATTATTGTGAAGTCGGAGAGATGTTTTTAAAAGCGTTTTTTTTTCTATAAATAAACCCGTAGAAAGAAATAGAAAGTCAGTTATATTAATTCGTTTCATATCAGATGTCACGTGTTTTGGTCCTGAATTTTTTATGATGCAAAAAGTGAGTTATAAATAAATCTTTTCTCTCACACGTATTTATAACTTATTATAATTTCCTCTTAGCAAAGTACAACCGAAACGATTTACGTTGAAATAAAATCAAACGCGTCAAAAATCATAGAGAGAAAAGCAACTTTTTTTTTGGTCTAAATGAACTGCCAAATGTATAAAAATAGAATTTTAAAAATCAGTATTTTATGTTTCAGATTTAAACTTTAAAAATTACCTTCGATTTTTAATATAATTTGTCTCGAATTGCTTGGATTTTTAATTTTTAATTAATTCTTTCTTTCTGATATTATTTTATTTGTTGAAAAAAATAATAACTTTTTGTTTTAAACAAATTTTAGAAAAATTATTTAAAAAAACAAAATAAAATCTGGAATTTGTTTTTTATATATATATATATATATATATATATGTACCGGGTGCGGCAAAAGTAACGCCCTTTTAATAATTGTATCTTTATAGTTTTATACAGTATAATTTTTTAGTTTTATATTGTATCATTTTGTTATTTTTTAGTTTTTACTGAGAAAGTACTTATTATTTTTCTTAAAATGCTGTATTTTTCTTAAAAACCTTATTATTTCTCTTAAAATGCTGTAATTGATTTATTTCCTTCAATAAAAGAGAATAAACTAAAAAGGGCGTTATTTTTGCCGCACCCGTATATATATATATATATATATATATATAATATATATATATATATATATATATACACACAAAGGAATAAAAAGGAATATAAAGGACACCAAAACAGCCACAGACCAGCTGGCCCCTACGAGGCTCTGTTTCAGACGGAAGGTTAAAAGAAGTAAGAAAATTAAAAGAAAAGTGAAAGTTTTACAGCAAAGCAAAGAAGAGAAGTTGAAAGGAAGAAAAGAAATTTTAAAATAAAGTGAAATATTTAAAGTAAAGAGGAGGAAATCCGAGTGAAAACTCTACAATACTTATAAGCGCTAACAAATGCTTCCAACTGGGAGTTTAAGGCAAGATAAGCATCTAGTCTCTTTATAAAGGATTCGACCGAATTACTTTGAACTACGTTCACTGACAATCTATTCCGCAACTTAACTATACGATTGAAAAAAAACGTTTAGCTTCATTAGAATTAAAATGTTTATCCACTAATTTCAGACCACTACCGCGAGTTCTCTCCGCGTTTCTGAAGTGAAATATTTTTTAGCGTCGACATTAGCAAAACCTTTAATCATTTTAAACGCCTGGTTTAAATCTCCTCGAATACGGCTTTCCACGAGTGAGAATAAACTTAACGTTTCTAAACGGGCAGAGTATGGTTTGTTTCTAAATCTAGGAATCATCTCGGTAGCCCGTCGCTGCATTCTCTCCATTCTGTCTATGTCCTGTCGTAAATATGGGGACCAGAACTGAACGCAGTATTCCAGGTGGGGGCGTACTAGGAAGTATATAACGTTAGCACTATTTTCTTCGACTTAAATGCAAATGATCCAGCAATAAATCGTAAGGTTCTCTTAGCTTTTCTGACCGCTGTGATACATTGCTTACTCGGTTTAAGACTGTCGGTAACAATAATACTTAAATCTTTCTCTTCAGTAACACTCGTTATTGTATTGTTGCGCATAAAATACTTTTCTTTAGCATTGTTTCTACCGATATGCAATGTTTTACATTTATCTATATTGAAGTTCATTTGCCAAGTTTCTGCCACTCCAGTAATTTATTAATATCTTCTTGAATCTACAAACGTTTTGCCGTTGATTTTGTTCGTCCCTTTAGTTTGGTATCATCCACAAACTTTGAAATTAAACTCTTAATAATAATTCTCATGGCCCCAGAACTGATCCGTGGGGCATGCCGCTAGTTACACTTTCCCAATTAGACGCTTTGCCACTAATGACCACTGTTTGTTTACATCCACTAAGCCAATTTTTAATGCAATTTCATTTTAATTTTTAGTCCCGTCACAGCTGGGACAGTACAAAATCTCTCTCCCCTCCCATTCTAGTATTAAATTAAAATATTTGGTGCTAGGGTTTTAAGTTATTTTAATATGCTTTCTATTTCATTTGTAACGAATTAGAATTCACTTTTTGTGGTGTTTGGTGGTCTGTACACGTTCGTAATTGTTAGGTTAGTGTTTCACTCGTAAAATAAGAATATATATATATATATATTAGGGTGGTCCTTAACTATAAGGGTGAAAATCATTTTTCTGAATTTTAAATATCAAACCACCTCAAAATTGTTCCGTAGGATGTAAAAACCACATGTGGGAAATTTCTTTCGAATCCAGTAATATTTAGAGGTCGCTCAATGGTATTAAACTTATACCCTAATAACATTTTTGTCAGGTATGTATTGCTAGCGCTGCCAGACTTGTAGCGACCTTTCGTTGTTCATTTTCAATCAAATCGCTAGCATCCACCAGGTCCTCCTCACCCGATGGTGAGTATTAGCCACTAAAAGGCGGGAGTTTCATGGTTGCCAGCCACGCATTGTTGCCTGGTCAGCGTCGACTTCCGGCAATCAGGGTATGGGCGGCAGTGATTCGAGGCAACTTGGAACAGGATCTGCAGCTGGTCTTCATCTTGCGTCATGTGCCGGTTGCCGGTTGTACTCCTGGATCAGCGCCACGCCACGTTCAGCATTGTCGTTAACGACCTTTATGGCCTTCTTGAAGTCGTCGCTGGTCCCACAGGCCTGCGGGTCCTCTTCAATAAACTCCGTCGAAAATATTGGTAGTCCTGGTAAGCAAGTCCTCCTATCTCTGGAGGAAGCGCTTGAAGAGAAGGAACTCCGGGCCAGACGTTCTGCCAAGGCAGGTCGTGAACGCGGCCCCGAAGATGAGCTCGAGTTTATTGTGGCGACGGGCAGAATGCAGTAGGACCTCCAGCTTCTGTTCGATGAGAACGTATACCCATGAGTGGCAGTCAGTGTTGGAGGAAGTAGTGTCAAACACCAATCCTTCAATGCGTTAGACCGCCTTCGCGTTATCCTTCCTAGACCCACTTGTCTTCGCGACCTAGAGGAAGGCAGTCGATGTGGTTCTTCCTGTCAGATCGTACAACAACTTGCTATCCCAGTTCACTAAAAGCGGCACATCGACGGTGAATTCGTCCTTCAGAGTATTAGCGAAAAATCGACGGTAGCGTTAGCGATGGTGATGGATTGAAGAACGGTTAATGTTTAGGTCTTTAACGTTGTGTTCGAGACCTGCATCGTCTCTGCAATGATGTAGGCCGTCTTCCTGTCGGTTGTTTTCGTGTGATCCAATGCGGCTGCGAGGGAGGGTGACAGCATGTTCAGGACCTTTTCGTGGGAAAAGACTCTCCAGTCGCTCGTTGGGGTGCGGCTAGTCCATCCTCGTCAGAGCTGGTGCTGGAGTAGGCCAAACTACAGTTGATGATACCGCCTCTCGATAAGCCTGAGAACGGCAACGCCTGTTTTCCGACATTTCATTTCGAATCACGGTACGTGACTCCTTGGCGGCGAGGGAAGTATCACCTGGCACCATTTACCCTCTGTGCCCTGGCTCCCGCTGTGCGAGGAAGAAATCTCGGTCCTCTGAATTAGCGATGAGAGTGAGGGCGTCAGCGTGGGCAACATCGAAGAGGTCCTTCATATTCTCCATGAAGTTCTTCTCATTGGCCTCCTGCGTCGCCGTCTTCCTGCTCTTGTTCTTCTTGCGGCTCATCCACTCCTTGTAAAGTTTCTCGAGCTTCGTGATACAGTACAGTGGTCTTTCCGACTTATGGGGATGCGAGCCCCCTCCGAGAACTCAGGTACCTTCAACAGGACTGAGGATGCCTCCTGCCGAACCTACTGCTTCTGCTTGAGGTGTACGTTAACCAGAATATCCATCACCTGCCCATTTGATGGTAATTTTGGCACACTCAACTCACTGACGGGCGATCCCAAAAGATAAATGTTTTCCTGGCTCTGGCTGTCTGAATTATATATATTTCTATTTATATCTATTTCTCTTTATGTCCCTGAAAATAAAGAGTCGTTTAGAAGGACATCAAAATCTTTTATTGTTTTCAATAAGTATATAATTTTATGGCTCAAGTGCCCTCCACCCTACCCAACCCTCCTTCCCAATAAGTAAAGCCAATGGCAGGCAGGCTGCATTATGCATGAGGCTGACCGTCACCCTAGTCTATTTCTATCTCCATTTGGCAGACGGGTCAATGGGAGTGAAAATTAAAGTGCGTTGAGCGGCCTTCTAATTTTTTCCATTTTGCAAAATATTTCACCCAAAGCAATTTTTTATTAAAATGAGTGATTCTAGATGGTTTTAGCATAAAACTTCAAACTTTTGAAAATAAGGACCACCCTAATATGTAGTATATGGCTACGTCGTGGTCGATGTCGTAACACTGCTTCCCGTCAACGATCAGTTAAATTGGGTTTGGGTTGTACAGTAGTTGGATGGATTACAGGCCTCTGCGTATAGATGATGTGGCGACATTTGGTTTAGATTTCATGTAAAACTGTAGGTTCCCTCCGTCATACAATGCCATTACACAACAGCAATATAGCATATATATATATATATATATATATATATAACTGCAATGACCACGCAGTATATAAATGAATAGAAACGACATAATATTAAGGAACGTTTCTGCACACGCGGAAGAGAAATAACGAATAAATGAAAAATGAGGCGAATCGCCCGGGAATCGAACCCAAGGCCTTCCAATTGCCGGTTGGATGAGCTACCATTACACCACGGACCTCAATCATTCACAAATCGAAATTCTCCTACATAGGGCAGAAACCAATGCCCTGAGAGGGCACCCTCGCAAATCGTGAATATGTGCATTTAACTGCAATGACCACGCAGTATATAAATGAATAGAAACGACATAATATTAAGGAACGTTTCTGCACACGCGGAAGAGAAATAACGAATAAATGAAAAATGAGGCGAACCGCCCGGGAATCGAACCCAAGGCCTTCCAATTGCCGGTTGGATGCGCTACCATTACACCACGGACCTCAATCATTCACAAATCGAAATTCTCCTACATAGGACTCAGTGTTCATATAACATACATGCATTGTTAATTTTATTGAAACAGTAACATAAGAATGATGATAAAGAATGTCCTGATATGAGTTTTCCTAATTCACACTTTGATTCTTTGTACGTGTTTGCAACGAACAGAATAGTCGTTCATTGTCATTATTTTGAGTTTTATTGAATATCCTTCGCTGTAGTTCTTCAAAGGCAAGTTTCTTCCCATTTAAATTCCATTTTCGATTCACTGCACGCTCGCTTTATTCATACTTGTAGATGAAGTAACTTTCAAGTAATATTAAAGCCGTTTCCAGATTAAAATAGCTGCGTCTAAACATTCGCAATATTAGCCTAATTGTGACTAGATGTGACAGAGTCGAAATTTAAGAAATTTAATTAATTCACTCAATTCTTGCGGACGATCGTAGGTGCGTAGTTATTGTTCGAAAATGGTGGAAAATCCTATGTATTAACGGAGTAATTTAGGTGATTTTCAATGCAAGACATTCGTAAACAAGAAAACGCCCAAATCCGCATACGAGGTAATAATTCTTTCTTTGGGCGATACGCTAACGAGTTGTACATGTACATTTAATACTGTTCATCTGAAATGGAATCTGGAGTACAGGGATTACGATTCTTGCGAGTCTAGTGTCCTTTTCAGATAGTGTGGAAAGCCATTACGCATCTTATTTAACTTCTGAACTTATTTCGCTCTTCTCATTGAGGTCTGATAAATGAGTTGGGTATATATATATATATATATATATATATATATATATATATATATATATATATATATATATATATCTATTTGAGGGTCACTCAATATATTTTTCTCCGCCTTTTTTTTTCTTTCCAAGTTTCCTTGTAAGTTCCATAAATTTTGTACACAAGTAGTTACATACCTTTTTTACAAGTTTTTATTTTTCCACATAGTTTCCATCCTTTTCTACGGCTTTCCTCCACCTCGAAACAAGGGCCTTTATTCCATGCTGGTAAAAGTCCGCTGGGTTCCGCTGAAGCCACCTCTTAACCTCCTCAACAACCTCATCGTCACTCTGAAAATTTCTTCCACGAATAGCATCCTTCATTGGCCCAAACAAATGGAAGTCTGAAGGTGCCAGATCCGGGCTGTATGGAGGATGGGGTAACACAGTCAAGCGCATTTTTGTGATGGCCTCTCTTGTTTGCAAACTGTTGTGTGGTCTTGCGTTATCGTGCAAAAGAAGGACGTCTTCCAGTTTTCTCTCCGGTCAAACTCGCTTTATACGTCTCTGGAGTCTCTGTAGGGCAGGAATATATGCCTCTGAGTTGATTGTTTGTCCTTTGTTCATAATGCTCACCAGAATCACCCCTTTCATATCCCAGAAGATGGTGGCCATAGCCTTTCCTGCAGAGGGAGCCATTTTGAACTTTTTCTTGCGTGGGGAGTCTGCGTGATGCCACTCCATAGATTGGCGTTTTGTTTCAGGTTCAAAGTGTTGTACCCAAATCTCATCCCCAGTCACAATTCGTGAAAGGAAGTCATCCCCTTCTGTCTCGTATCGAACCAACGACTCAGAAGCAATTTCTTTTCTTTGGGCTTTGTGATCTTCAGTCAGTTCGTGAGGAACAATCCGTGAACACACTTTTGAGTATCCCAGTTGCTGAATTATCGTATTCACACTTTCTTCACTAATTCCTAGTTCCAATGATAGCTCCTTGTATGTGACGAGCCGATTTGATCGAATGATGCTGTTAGCACGTTACACAGTGTGAGATGTCACAGCCGATGCCGGGCGACCGCTGCGTGGCTCATCATCGAGGATGGCTCTCCCTCTCTCTCCGATGATCTCACACGTTTAGACCAGCGTCTAACTGTGCTTCGATCAAAAACAGCATCTCCGTAAACGTTTTGTAGACGTTTGTGAATATTTCCGTTTCCTTCTCTGCGGTTAAGAACTCGATAACCGCTCTGTTTACGAGGCACATCACTGTCAGACGCCATTTTCGAAACTGCGTTAACCATCGGTTTTATACAAGGGCGTTTAAAAGCGGTTTTATACAAGGAGGGGAGGTTCGCACTGGAAAAATCCGTTTATGTGAAGCGCAGAAAGTTCAAACTTACGACCCAAAAGACATTTCAGCCCTTTGGCCTATTATTTAGCTAAGAAAAAAGGGTGGTGAAAAATATATTGAGTGCCCCTAGTGTATATATATATCCATCGGCGGTGATCTTCAGCAAGCTGATCACCGACGGGCTCCTGCTTCCACGTGGAGGAGGGACGGAGAAGCCGTCCGGGGTTCTCGTCGGCTGTTTACCAAGTGGACTTTTAACACGCCTGCTCTCCTTCCTCCGTACTCTTTCTGTTGTCTTATTTATCCTTCTCCTTTTCCCAGCTTCCTCTTCTCTATCACCCCTTGGCAAACCTCTCGGGGTGCGGACCTATCTGTCTGTCAAGAATCGGGTCATAGCGATTCGGTTAAAAGTCTCTTAGATGAGGGTAACGGGGGGCGCCTGTCGCTGTGACTGTTGGTGGGAGGGTTTTTTACCCTCATTGGTCAGCTGGCACCCATCTTAATTAAGGCACCCCCTTTCTAGTAGGGTACAGACCTCCTCGAGGCTCTTTCCAACGTTGAGCCTCGTTGGATACGAGGGCTGACCTCCTCCGAGGAAGGGTCGATTTCTTTTGGCTTACTGTCAATTCAAAACATACTTCGTCTCTTCCGTTGCCGACCTAAGCCTGTACCCTGGACACTAGGGTGTCCCACTTATGACCTTTCTTTTTCAGATCTATTGAACATATCTTTTTTCCTGTTAGAAATGGTTCACTTGTACTAAATATATCAAAAAAAGATTCAATTTAACAATTTTGGGGTCCCCGACCCAGCCCCGAAAATGGGCCTCCTGAAAATGCTAGAAATACCCATTTTTTTTATTATAATCAACCTAAAAGAACAAGATTTTTGTCAAATATCAACATATTTGATATCAAAATAAAGGTAATTCGAAGCTTTATTCAGTAAGGTACAAGTAACAGTAGTAGGGTGTTACCGCCCCCCTTAGAGCATCATCCCAATGCAGCTCTGCAGCGATGGGCCTCGAAAGGATAGGACGAGTAAGAACTTTAATCATCTTATCGAATCGAAGTGGGAACAACTTGGTTAACATTAGGTTAAAATTATATAAATTAAAATACTTTAAGCTTTTGACAATGTTAACAAAGCCACATCTTTTTCTTTATTTATTTCTCAAAAATAACAAAAAAATATCTTTACCAATAACATAAAAAAATAAAGGTTAAAACAAAAGAAAGTAATCTTAGGAACCTTTTGCACTTAAAGCAATGAACAAACTTTTATTCGCTTGAAACAAAGCTTAAAATAAAAAACAAAAACAAATAATCTTAGTTACATTTTAACCTCAGAGCAGTGACCAAATTTTTCTTCGTCATGTTTGGGATTGCATGTCTATTTTGTTCAACGACCTGCAAAAGTTGTTGAAACTCACTTTCATCCTTACAATGCCCATGAAAATCTTGCATGAGCTTGACGCCACGCTCTGCCGTGTCGTTTACTACTTTGGCAGACGAAAATGGGCCCCTCAGTCTTTTAAAATCGTCCTCTTCTCCCATAATGATATGGTTTTTTAATCCATTCCCTAGATGAGTTGAGAAGTCAGAATAGGTACCAAGATCTTGGACCTATGAGGCGATGAAGTCTGACACCCTGCTTCAGAATAGGGAAGATAAGCTGACCTGATGTGAACTCTTGAGGAGGATCATATTTTGCTAATTCTTTGACCATCTTAACCTTTTCTTCATTATTAACAGAGCCAAACAAAGCCATGGGGACGAGCTCTTCAGTCAAGTACCAATAATGACCTCGAAAAATGGCTAGGGCAGATTCGGCAACCTCACTGTCTATTTTTTGTATTTTATCAATTCATTGTAGAATCTAAGATCATTTACAGGAGCGTCGGATGATTTAGTACAGGACAACCAATATTTTCCATAAAAAAGGGATGTAAACTGACAAAATCTTTCAAGTTTTTCAATAGTGACATCATCGTAGCCAGCTTGGTGAGAGAAGGCATACATTTTATTGGTGTAAAGGATTGAAGCCATCCATCTGCATCTTGCATGATGGAAGGCTCCTGGCTTAATCCAATGAATTCCTCTGGAAGGCACTTCATTCAGAATGAGGAGAATTGTCTCTGCCATTTCTCTATAGTCATCGCGAGGAAGGGAACTCTTTTGGTTAAGAATATTATTCATGAAACTGATGCAGGATTCTCTCATATCTCTTAAATACCTATCTTTTATTTCAAGGTGTCTGTGAGGTAGTTTAGTGTCAATATTTTTCCAAACACTTTCACTAAAGTTCTTGAAGGCTTCATTTTCAGGCGAATTAGTTTTGCCAAATATTCTGATGTAGACAGTAGCCAAAATCCTCTCAGAAATATGATGACGGCATGCCATCCACAGTAATTTTTTTTCAAGAAGTTCTTCCACCTTTTGGCATGAACCTTTTTTCCATCCGGTGTTTGAGGCAGTTGTATCAAATACTAACCCATACACATTGTCTTCTAGCTTCCATTCTGAGATGGTTTCAAACACGCTTGTTGCTTGAGCTGATCCGGTACTGTCTTTGATTTTTGCTACGGAGAGTAATTTCTCAAAATCATTTTCCCTAGCAACTAGTATTGCCAATCTTTCCTCCTTTTCACCTGATAAATTACAGAACATTTTGCTATCCCAATGGATCAGAACATACTGGGGAGGAACGAAATCGCCTTGGATGTCCTTCCACGTTCTTTTTCTTGATATTGTAGCTGCTCGACCTGAAGTAGTTTTGAATATGCTCATTTCTTCTATTTTTTGCCACACTCTGCGGCGACAACTGATGCAAAAACTGTACGTTGCCTTATGGAGAGTGCAAGATGATCTGCTGTGTTTGATACTAGTGTTGATTGAAGCAAACTACTTGGTCTTGGTTTTGATGGGCCTGGCTGGGGTTCTGGAGAATGTTCTTCACCCGAAGAATTATTTGTCATCATTCTCAGTGATGGTTGGATTGCCTGATCTCTTTTCCAATGCTTTTCGTTCAGTTTCTTTCATTTGTCGCTTTCTTTCTTCATCGAATCTTACTTCTTTCCTTTGCACTTTAGACACATAAGTTTTATCTGAAGGGCCAAGACACATCTTCCTCTCCCCTCTTTGGTCTTCTAGGAAATATATGTCCTCTTTAATTTGTTCCTGAGTTCTTAGAGAATCCGTTCTTATCTCATGAAATACGTTTTGTCTAGAAATATCAAACAGATCATTCAACTGACCCAAGTAACTTTGTTTTTTGGTTTCATAACATTTAGCTTTTTTGCTCTTTATTACTATTTCATGTAATTTTATCAAGTTTAGTAGCATGGTTCGTGGGGTTTTATGTCTTACGACATCCTTTGATGGAATGTCCGCCTTTTCCAAAATTGTTTGAACTCTTTTCAAAACATTCAAAATGTTTTCCTTTGGAAATATTAGGGCCTTGCATTTGTTTTCTTCTGAGGTAGAAAAAATGCTTCAAAACGTCTCCTTTTGATGGCAGCATGCATCCCTCTTGGCCACTTAGATCATCCTTTAATGCACCAAGCAAAGAGTCGAAGTTTGTTGGATTGTTTCTTAATACAGCTTTATGTTTATTCATTCTTACAATACCTCATAATTAAACATATTTTATTATCTAAATACCTGAAAAAATAAAAAATGGTTAATTGCACAATAAACTCTTGTTATTACGCCTTTCTTACCTAAATAAAAAAAGTCCCTTTCTTAGTTGAGAATTTGAGCCCCACTAACCTGATCAAATGCCTTTTACTGTACCTTAACCCATAACATATTGAAATTGAATCTTTTTCTGATATATTTAGTATAAGTGGACCATTTCTAATAGGAAAAAAGCTATGTTCAATAAATTTAAAAAAAAGCCATAAGTGGGACACAATAGGTTGATTACAATACAAAAAATGGGTATTTTTATCATTTTTAGGTGGGCCCATTTTCGGGGGTGAGTCGAGGACCCCAAAATTGTTAAATTTAATATTTTTTTGATATATTTAGTAAACGTGAACCATTTCTAACAGGAAAAAAGGTATGTTCACTGGATCTGTAAAAAAAGGTCATAAGTGGGACACCCTACTGGACACGCCTTTGGACACACTCCCTTTCGGCCAGGAGTCCCACCCCGGACTTCACCATCCACCTTTGGACGAATCAACACGTCCCACAAGAGGCCCGCCTCTAAACTCAGGCCTCTCACTCTCCCCATATGCCCCCCTCGACCGCCGCCGACCCGCCTCTCCACGGAGAGAGCCTCAAGGTTGGTGGGGAGGTCGGCGTTCACGCTTGTCCTACCGACCGTTCACTGTTCCAGTCCACCTCGAATCTACTATTTCCCTATCCCTCTCTAGTATCCACAAATTCCTAGTTATTCTTTCTGCTTCTGGGTCCCTTCCAACGAACTCTGAGCGGACGTTTCAGGCGATTCGCACCTGCAGCGATTCTAGCCGTTACGACGTCTGACCACAGAGGGTTGGTTCTCTCCTCATAAAACCACGCTCAGCTGCGAACACGAATGCCTTACTCTCCCTCACTGAGGTCCTCGGATGCTCGGCGTCTGTCTCTCCTCACCCTCGCCTGAACCAAAGTCAGGGCATTATCTACGTTGCCCGACTTTTGTCGATCCCACTGAATGAGCTACTGGAGGACTTTGCATCACATGCTGTCACCAAGGTTCATCGTTTCATGTCTCGACAGGAAGACACTTCCTCCCCAACCCGCGCCTACTTCTTACTTTTAACACTCTAGTCCCTCCCGGTTGTATTGTGTGGGGCATGGGAGACCGCGCGTCGTGTGAGTTCTCTCTCCGCCTATATATCCCAGACCTGAACCGTTACTTCAAGTGCAACAAGTTCGAACATGTCAGTTCGATATGCCGACACCCGCACCAACTGTACGTTCGTTGCGAAGACCTCGTTCACCCAGATCTGTGTTTCAACCTACCCAAATGCTCAAATTGCACCGGCGCACACCCCTCTTTGTCCCGCGAATGTCTCTTCTTCAGGTTCGATAAGGAGCTCCGGGACTTACAGGTGACGGACTTTATCAGCCTCTGAGAGGCGCGTGACAGGGTGCGGAGTCGGGAAGTGAAGCCAGAGGTTTCTTACGCCGCGGCCCTCGGCTTGTTTCCCTGGGCACGCCGTCCTGGGCCACCTTCAAATCTTCTTCGACTACTTTTCATCTTCCCTCCCGGCGACCTTCTGTCCTCTCACCATCCCTACTCCCCACGCGTCTCCTCTGCTAAAGAACCCCCGAGATCCTGGAACCAGGAAACCTAGGCCCCATCACCCCCCGAACCTCGCCCTCCCTGCACTCTGCACACACACACACACACACACACACACACACTCGAACCTAACGTCCGGAGTAAGCCGAAGAGGGGGAAACGCCGGAGTGAGTCGCTAAACTCCTCGGTCGTACGACAGGCCTCTCCCTCTTCATCCAAATCTAAGAAGAAGGCTCGGACCCTTACACCCGCTCGCTTCACCTACGATGTTCTTCTCACCCTACCGTGGAAGTCCCTCCAACCCATCTCTGACTAGCCCCACTGCAGACAACACACCCTCCTCCGGGTATCCGGTGGACGCGGCATTGGCGCTCCCACATGGCGTGGCCAAGCAGAGCTCGGCCGCGCCCCCGAGTCTCCTGGCTCTACCTTTGCCTCTTGGTGCTATCTTCTCCACCCCTCCACGCGAACACCCTGGTCCATTCCCTTGCACCTCCCTCCCCCATACCTCCGGCCTTCCCCTTGTCAACTACCCTGACCTCGTCTTATCTTCCACCCGCCCGATCCTTTTGGTACCCCCTATCGTCACCCCATGTCCACCGCGACAACCCGGACGGATTGGGAGGTGTCATTATGAAAAATTTAGCTTCTCCTCCTTGCTCGAGCACAGAACCCCGCTACAGAACCCCACTACAGAACCCCGCACAGAACCCCGCTCACCCTTCGCCTTCGTGTACCCTGATCTTTATTCACACCCCAGCAACCCAGTACTGTCACCCTTTCCCCTCTTCCCTTACCAAATAATGGACCCTCCTAAAGCCACAATCACACACTGGTACTGCAGAAGAATCTTTGCGAATTACGAAGGCCTTAATTCCCTGATTGCCTCTACCCGCCCTGTGTGTGTGTGTGTCTCCAGGAGATAATCTTGGGGACCCGACGCATGCCCTGCCCAACCGGATATTCCTGTATCACCTCCTCGTCTCCTACTTGCACCCGAATGGGGGCTGCCATTCTTGTCGACCGCTCAGTCCCATTCCACAATCTCTCTATCAGATCCCCGTTACAGGTGATTGCTGCCCGGCTTTTTCTGGACAGACAATACCTCTCTCCCCACACTCATGTCTTCCGCGACGACCTGAGTGAGGTGGTAACAAAACTTCGCAGGCCTTTTCTATTCTTGGGCTATTTTAACAACCGCCACCCTCTATAGGGAGACACTCTCTCCACCTATATGGCCCCGACCCTGATTGCGCTCATGACAGAGTTCTCCTTCAAATGCTTCAATGGTGGCTCTCCCACATTTCACCATGCCACCAGCTGCACTCCGTCCTGCATATACTTGTCGTTCGTTTCGACAGATGCCCTTCTAGACTTCACATGGCAAGTTCTACTGGATGACTATGGTAGTGACTATCACCCCTTCCGACTCACACTAAACCGGCCCGACTAGACCGTTCGAGTACCGGAGAGATGGATCACGACCAGAGCCAACTGGTCCCTCTTCCAAGAGGGACTTTCCATCCTCCGACGGGTGTATCGCCTACTTCGAATTGACGATCATTGCGGCTGCGTGCGCCAGCATCCCACGATCCTCCACCTACCCCCGCCCCCGATGGGTACCATGGTGGACCCCAGAGTGCAAGGAGGCCGTACGCGCCAAGAAGTGGTCTACCCGACGCTTCTACGCACACGACTCCCCACCCATCGCACGGAGACGCAGCGGGCCAGGGCCATTACTCGCCGTATAATGAAGAAGACGCGCCGAGCTTCTTGGCGTGCTGTGTCTGGTGTTACCTCCTCCACACCATCTGCTACCATCTGGAAGAAGGTACGGGGTGTCGAGAGGCGACCCCCGGTCCTCCTGACTAATGACGGACTCCTCTGCGAGTCCAGATCGGTGGCGGATCTCCTAGCTTCCACCTTCGCCGCCGTCTCTTCCTCCGCAGAGAGCTCCCTCGTTCCCGTCCCTAACAATGACCCCTCTTCATTGTCTCTAGACAGCTCCTACAATCGGTTGTTTGCCATGCGCGAACTACAGCCGGCACTGGCCTCTCGACGGTCTCCTTCCGCTGATCCAGATAGTATTCCCTACATCCTAGGGTCTTTGTTGGTCTGAAACATTATAACAGCTTGATATAGCACATCCGCCCTACCATGCAAATTTTTCTACTGGATCTCTACAACCGTATATGGATAGAGGGCACTTTCTCCTCCCGGTGGAGGGAGGCCCATGTAATTCCCATCTCCGAACCTGGCAAAGACCCCATCGACCTCACAAACTATAGATCTAGCGCTATAACAAGCTGCGCTTAGAAGATCGTTTGAAAAATGGTCGCCACGCGACTCTCCTTTTTCCTTGAAAATAGCGACTCCTTTCCGGTTACCCAGTCCGACTTCAGACAATTCGACTCCACTACTGATCCCCTCCTGCTCCTTAGCCGTCTTCTGCTCCAGTTCGTCTTGTCCACTTTCTTTGAAATACAGAAGGCCAACGACACCATCCATCGACACATAACACTTAGTCAGCTCCAAAGTTTGGGTCTCGTTGGAGCCCTGCCACCTTCATTAGGGGCTTCCTCTCCTCCCGAACCTTTAAAGTGCTGGTGGGTCAAGGAGGGTGGGCTCAGTCCTTTCAGACACTTTCGTGCAGGAGGACGGAGTCCCACAGGGAAGCATCCTCAGTGTTCTGTGCTTCTCCATCGTAATGAACACAGTATCAAAATGCCTTCCACCCACCGTCCATCTGAGACGCACTCCTTCCAGCGTCCCCTCGCTCTCTTAGATCACCTCTCCCACTCCACGTGTAGCGCCGACCAATGATCTCTCCTTCGCCTTTACACTTCCATGGTCCAGTCGAAGCTGGACTATGGAATTGCCGTATACGGCTCTGCCTCCAGCGCTTACCTCCGTATTCTGTACCCAGTACATAATAGGGGTCTCCGCCTCACCACTGGTGCCTTCCGTTCTTCACCAGCTTCCAGCCCCCAAGCGGAATGCAATTACCTCCCTCTCGTCCTCCGACGGGGTCTGGTCTTCATGAAAACCTACCTTCGTGCGCAGAGGCTACCCTCTTCACTTCTGTGCGTGGCAATTTCAGAACGTCCACCCCAGAGACGGAGCTGGCACTTCACTAAAGCGGTCCGCTCCTTCCTGAACCTCTCTAACATGCTCCTTCCTTCAGTTATTCCCATCACATACCACATCTACCCCCTTGGCTCCTCACCTCAGTCACGTTTTGCAGGGACCTGTGTGCCCTCCCAAAGATTATCACGATCGCCATGGCATATAGGTCACTCTTCCGGGACCACTAACTCGAAACCAGGATACTGTCCCCATCTATACAGACGGTTCCTGCTCGGATGTTGGTATGGACGCATCAGCCGTGATATTACCCGAACAGCTTTCTCGAAGCGTCCTCCTCCCCCGCGAGGCCGCTGTGTTCTCAGGGAAGCTCTTCGCTATCCTAGAGGCCCTCGATATCGTGCGCATCCACTCAGCCAGCTCCTTCGTCATATATTCAGATTCCCAAAGCGCACTTCTCTCCTTCGAAAGATTCAACTCCCCCCTCCCCACTCGCCCGCACCCCCCAGCAAACCTTCCACTTCTTGACTGCTTTCCGACCCAAGACGGTCGCCTTCTTCTGGATCCCGGCACATGTCGGCATCCAGGGCAATGAGGGGGCGGACCGCGCGGTGAAGGCTGCCTGCTTGCTGCCGGCCTCCTCCCGGCTCCTCCTCTTCACCGACTTCTTCCCGACTCTCCGCCCCCAATTCCGTTCCATCTGGCAGCGGAAATGGGACCAGGCCACGGGCAACAAGGTCCACCGGATCAAACCGCAACTGGGACATTGGGCGTCCTCGTTCCATCGGTTCCGTATAAAGAAGTGGTTCCAGCCCGTATCCGCCTGGGACACACGCGTATAGTAATCTTATGGCCAAATCGCCAGCCCCGCTCTGCCCACCTGCCATATCCCCATCACTGTCGTCCACCTCCTGGTAGAATGCCCAAATCTGTCCGCTCTTATAGATGCTTCCCTGTCCTGCATTTTCACGTCCGACAGTCCGAGCGTTTCTAGTCCATATTCGCAGAAGGACCTCGCTTTCCAGCGGAAGGAATATTCTCCTTCCTTACTCATTCCCACCTGATCTACCGCATCTATACCTTTCCCTATACCCTTTCATTCGTCTACCCAATAACAGAACCCTTCTCATTCTCCTCGTCTACTACCCCACCTTAGCAATACCCTCCACCCACTTCCTCGCCGAGATATGTACCACCTCATATAGGCACGAATCGGCGGTACATCGCCTTCAGAGAAAAAAATAATATATATATATATATATATTCGGGTGGTTCTTATTTTTCGAAATTGCAAATTTCACCGTCTCACCCCTTCAATATACAGTAGACGCCGGCTTTAGTGTCCCCGGATATTGTGTCTCGCCGCTTATAGTGTCTCAAAACTAGGAAACAGTTACTTTTACATGGTAATTGCTATGGATAGAGTCTCTCTGATTACGCTTATAGTGTCTCTTTTTAGCTAGTATAGTCTACTTGGCAGCTCTAGTTTACACTTGTATTTGTGATGCCGTGCTGTTTACAGGCTTACTAGATGGCCATGGAAGGAAACTGTTTTGTTTTAATTAGGCTGACCATACGTACCGTTTTGAACGGGACAGTACCGTTTTTTTTATGGGTTCTGTATGGGTTCTGTCACTGAAGAATAATTGTAAGCTCAATATGTTTATGTACTTACTTTTTCATGAATACAGAATATTACATAACCCCCGTCCCTTTTTTGCCTTCCCAATGTCCCGTTTTTGTCTCAAGGAAATATGGTCAGCCTAGTTTTAATGTAAAATGAGCATAGTTTTGATGTTTCAGTTGAATTATAAAAACAACTGTAATGAGAAATTGCATAATAAAGGTGTTTACGTTGTAAATATATTGATATACAGTACATATTCACTATTTTTAACCTTGCAACCCTCGAGAAACCAAACTGTGGATATAGTGTCTCATCGGATATAGTGTCCTTTTGGCTTGGTACCCAGTGGGACACTATAAACGGCGTCTACTGTATTCCATTTGACAAAAAACAAAATATGCAAAATCTCAAGTAATTATAATTACTTGAGATTTTGTGCGGCATCAATAAGAATATTTATAATTATAAATATTTTTATTCGTGCCGCACAAGGACTCAAATTTAGTTAATTATTGAAACATAAATACATGAATTTTTTATTAGCGTTCCACTATAAGGGCAAATAACCAGTTAAAGAACAGCATAAACTAAAATAGACATTGACTACTGATTAATTAGAAACTGAATTGAACTAAACATTTTAGGACTGGAAGCATAGTAGATTTGGCCTAGTAGGGATGGCTGCTTATGAGGCACCCTTAAATATTAATTGATTTTAATAAAACTTCTTTGGTACACGTTTTATATTAATAGGAAAAAAATGCGGGGGTGAAACCCCGAAATCTTATATATTTAATTTTTCCTATACATATAAGAACCACCCAATCAACCAAAATTTGGGGTTCTCACCCCCGCATTTTTTTCCTATTAATATAAAACGTGTACCAAAGAAGTTTTATTAAAATCAATTATAAGTTCAGTATACTTCATATACGTATATCATATCATGCAATGGAAGCATCCAACATCTCCCGTTGCAGGGAAGTTCAAAGCGCAGCCGTCAGCAGGTAAAATTATGCTAACACTGTTTTGGGATACACGAGGCCCTATCCTTGAACATTATCTAAAGCGTGGAACTACAGTAACAAGTGCATCGTATTCTGACATCCTTTGGAATGAGTTAAAACAAGTAATTCGCACAAAACGGAGAGGGAGATTGTCGGAAGGTGTTTTATATTAATAGGAAAAAAATGCGGGGGTGAAACCCCGAAATCTTATATATTTAATTTTTCCTATACATATAAGAACCACCCAATCAACCAAAATTTGGGGTTCTCACCCCCGCATTTTTTTCCTATTAATATAAAACGTGTACCAAAGAAGTTTTATTAAAATCAATTATAAGTTCAGTATACTTCATATACGTATATCATATCATGCAATGGAAGCATCCAACATCTCCCGTTGCAGGGAAGTTCAAAGCGCAGCCGTCAGCAGGTAAAATTATGCTAACACTGTTTTGGGATACACGAGGCCCTATCCTTGAACATTATCTAAAGCGTGGAACTACAGTAACAAGTGCATCGTATTCTGACATCCTTTGGAATGAGTTAAAACAAGCAATTCGCACAAAACGGAGAGGGAGATTGTCGGAAGGTGTTATTCTGTTACAAGACAATGCGCGACCTCACACCGCTGCACAAACTAGAAAATGCCTTCAAGAACTTAAATTTGAAGTTCTCGACCATCCGGCCTACAGTCCAGACCTGGCGGTGATGACCTGAAGAAGGCGGTGCATGACTGGCTACGCACACAGCCAAACACATTCTTTTGTGATGGCATTAGGAAGCTTGTAGATCGCTGGACTAAGTGTATTGAGAAACGGGGAGACTATGTTGAGAAATGGTGTGTTTATAATCTATCAGATGTGGAAATAATATTGTGAAAATAAGTGCGGATACTTATTGAATTACACTCGTATAAACGTTCTCGGGTCATTGGCATCATCATACAACCGTTCACACACCACTGTACGATTGGCACAACACCTAACGAAGTTTTAGAAAGAGGTGCGCTGCCAGAGGTGAGAAGAGATGGAGCACCGCCATCACACTCTACATATTTCAAAATCAATGATTATGTAAGGCTATCACGTTCGGGAAATAAATTCGCGAAGGGATTTGAGCAAGGATGGACACGTGAGATTTTTAAAGTTCGTGCTATGAGACCTAAAGGTGAGATAATGATGTATTACGTTGAAGATTTGAATGGGAAGAGATCGCTGGAGGCTTTTACCGCGAAGAGTTGCAGAAAGTGACATTTAACTTAGGAAAAAGTGTGTTTAAAATTGAAAAAATTTTACACGCCACAGTAAAATACCCAATTAACAGGGTACAGATCAAACTATACACGGTGCCCGCCGGGTTGGCCTCGAAGCAACTAGAAAACGTGGCCCTTGGAGTCCTACCTAAAAGGATATTAAATGGAATGTAGGACCACACCTCGACGAATGAAAAATATAAAAAGAGTGCCTTTAAATTCGAGAATTTCGGCCTTAAAAATATTACTCTATACGTAAACGGCATCGCTTTGGGAGGGACTATGATTACGGATTACTCATCAGATGCGGTGTTCCCGTTCTGCGCGAGAGCTTATAGTAATCTGGCTCATAATACAGATGAGCTTGAGTTTGGTGTAACGCAGAAAGAATTTGTCGAAGAAGTTAACATTTATTCATTTAATATTACGCCTGACTTGTCTGCTGGCGTAAACACGCATTTAAGTCCACAGCAGAGTGGGAATATCCTAGTCAGGTTGGAATTTGCCAAGCCTATAGACACGCCTATAAGTGTGCTAGTTTACCTCGAATCACAGGCACTAATAGAAGTTGATCGTTTCAGGAACGTGGTGACAGACTTTTAAAATGGACGCGAATGCACTCCAGAGAGTAATGAAAAGTGACCGTTTCACACGATCAAAATTTATCGGTGTGTTTGCGAAGAATGAAATAGTGAAGTTACCGGCTACAAGAAACTGGTACGGGATTGTCGTTAACACCGACATTGTGGGGGGTGAGGGGATTCATTGGTTTGCAATCCATTTTAAAAATAGGGAAAGAATGTACTATTTTGACTCACTCGGCGCACAGCCCTGGATTGATTCTGTGGTTGTGCAGTTTATCGCGCAATTACATGTACCTGAGATTGTGTGGAACCCGTATTTCAAAGATATTGTAGCGAGACGTGCGAAATGTACGCTCTCTTACTTCTCATGCACATGTCACGTGGGAAGGGATTTATACATTTTTTTAAATTATTCGATTTCTGCGACACGGAGATGAATGATAAAAATGTATGCAGACAGATAAAAAAAAAGTTCCCATATGTTAGCATCCGCTGTATTGTGTAAAGGTATATATCTATATTTTGTAAAGGCCTATTTGTAGCCATTGAGACTTAATTAATGGACATTGGTTCCGTTTTGTACATGTTTTCTTCCATCTAATAAATGAAAATACAGTGTTTTGTTCATAACCCCCCAAAAATACTTACATTAGTTCCTCGATGACCTGGCATTCGTTGGACCGGATGTGAGCCAATACCTCGACCCCTGTATTCAGGTCACTGGGTTGGCTGTACGGTAAAGCATCCATATCATTTATTCCTCTTTCATCAAAACGAAAAGTAGCTATAACACGTTCAAGTTCCGCATCGGTCCTATAAATTTAAGTAAAAATAAAGAGCCACAATAAGAGACAATGTCACGAATTTAAAAAATTATAATAAAAAAGCAGATAATTCTTAAAAGTTTTGGTAATTTAAAAATCCGACTGCGATGCTGTCTTTATCGAGAAAAATATTATTAAAGCTCCACCATATATATATGTCGAAGTAATCACTGAGGAAACAGACAATAATTAAAAACATAATGGGATCAATTTTTCGTTGTAGAAAAATTCAGAATAAAAGGAAATTAGATTACTAATTATAAACGAGAAAAAAGACATCTTTAAATTATCGAGTAATATATTATTAAAGGTCCACCATATATATATATAT
Organism: Bathynomus jamesi; assembly: GCA_023014485.1. NCBI lineage: Eukaryota > Metazoa > Arthropoda > Malacostraca > Isopoda > Cirolanidae > Bathynomus > Bathynomus jamesi. The sequence goes on along the minus strand of JAJOZX010000003.1, from coordinate 2,899,193 downwards.
GCCGAAATAACCACGAAGGAAACAGAATAATTAAAAATATTTTTCAAAACGTGTTTATTGCGGCCTTTTACGATTAGGTTATATTATTATAAACGACAAAGAGTCCTGGCCGATATATATATATTATGTCCCGGTTAGGTTATATTATTATAAACGAGAGTCCTGGGATTAATTTTTTCGTTGTAAGAAAACAGAATAAAGCTAGGTTAGGCACTTATAAGTTAACATTTCAAATGAATTGTCTGTAGGATCTTCCAATGCATCGCAATTTTCTCTAACAATCTGAGTAGATAAAAGTTCATCCCGATCTGCAGCGCTGAAAATTAGACGCTTTGCCTGAGCATAAAAATCTTGATCTTCAAACATCTCGGGGGAGTCGTACAGCTGGCTCATGGTTGGGATTTGAAAAGCACAAAGCACGAAAAGCGATTGAACTGAGGCTCTGAGATGAAAGTGACCTCTTTTATAAAGGGGGCTTGTGACCACCCCACAACACACAAACGCTAGCTTTCTGTTGGCTAGCGGTGAATTTTGGGCGGCCCTTGACGTGTAGGCCTGCATAGCGGCCAAACATAGGTCCTGCGCTCTGCCCACAGGGCTGTGATTGGTTGCCGTGAAATCTGGGGCGTGTCAGATATCCCCATTCGTGAAGAGACGAGAAACGCTTTGTTTTTTATCTTGTATTCGAGAGAGAGAGAGAGAGAGAGAGAGAGAGAGAGCGAGTTGAGGTTGGCGAGAGAGAGAGAGAGCGAGTTGAGGTTGGCGAGAGAGAGAGAGAGCGAGTTGAGGTTGGCGAGAGAGAGAGAGAGTTACAAGGAGTTACAAGGAAAAGAAGTACCTCAAAAGGCCTTGCGGCCCATACCGAGGAGGTACCAATGGCAACGGGAGCCAGGGAAAATTTTGTAAAAGTTTATTTTTCTTTCAACTATCCTAGCAGTAGTAGAAAACTGGATAGTAAATTAGAAGGCTCTCTCCCCACCCTCCGCTCCCTCCCTGCCAGAGGCAGGTACGGAAAAAGGTTGAAGAAAATACCTTGACCCTGGAAAAGTAGCCAAGGAAATTTTACAGGAAAGTGGAGAATATATAAATAGCTCTATATTTAGCTTGCTCACAGAGACACCGAGCAAGCGAACTCCTGCAGAGTTTTCTGAGGTTTTAATCTTAAACTATGAGTGTGTTCAGTACTTTGTCTAGCCTATTTTTAAACAGATTTACACTTTGACTGGAAACAACCTCTGAGGGAAGTTGGTTCCAGATATTAACTATTTTATAGGAAAAGAAATTTCCGTAGACTGAGGTCCTAAACGTCTTTACACACTCAAATAGTGTGCAAGATTTCGTCTAACCTTTTCTTGAACTGGTCCACAGAGGAACTGTTCACAACTTCCGAAGGTAACCTGTTCCATGTGTCACAGATCTTATACGTAAAGTAATTCCCACACACACTAGTCCTAAACCGTTTCAAATCCAACTTCCAACCATTGTTGCGAGTTGGGTTATCATTTAAACTAAACATACTTCTAAAATCGACATCGTTGAACCCTCGTAAGAGCTTGAAAACCTCGATCAGTTGACCGCGCAGCCTCCAAGTTTCAAGCGAAAACAAGTTCAGGGCGCGTAACCGTCGATTGTAGCCCATATGCCTAACGGAAGGGATTAACTTTGTGGCCCTCGCCTGCACTCGCTCCAGCCTCTCAATATCTTTCCTGAGGGTGGGCGACCAGAACTGCACAGCATACTCCAGGTACGGCCGAACAAGGGAATTGTACAGTGAGAGCACAATCTCCTTGTTCCGAAACTGAAATTGCCTCCTCATATAACCCAATAGTTTCTGGGCTTTCTTTTCCACCTCTACACACTGTTTCTTAAACTTAAGGTCGCTGCTAATTAGCACACCCAAGTCCTTTTCTAAATCAGTCACCTCGATATTACTACCCAACATCGAGTAGTCCGACTTGGGATTGGCGTAGCCAATGTGCATCACTTTGCATTTACCCAAGTTAAATGGCATTTGCCATTTTTCGGACCACTCTCCTATCCTACCTAGGTCCGCACGCAGTTCCTCGATCGCTTAGGACGTCCCAACATTGGCCCCAAGCTTGGTGTCATCAGCGAATTTGGCGATCCGACTGACGATGCCACCGTCGATATCATTTATGTAAATGGTAAACAACAGTGGCCCCAAAACGGAACCCTGAGGAACCCCACTAGTGACCGAGGCCCAACCCGAACTAGCCCCTTTAATTACCACCCTCTGCCGCCTATTCCTCAGCCAGTTTTCAATCCACCTACCTATTTCCCCACCGATACCCAGCGCGCGCACTTTCGCCATTAGCCGGCGGTGAGGTACCTTATCAAAGGCTTTCTGAAAGTCGAGATAAAGTATATCAATCGCCCTACTCTTATCGTACTCACTCAACATGACGTGGAAAAACTCGAGCAAGTTGGTGAGACACGACCTATGCCGTCTAAACCCATGTTGGGAGTCCCCAAGCAGCAGAGAGAGAGAGAGAGAGAGAGAGAGAGAGAGAGAGAGAGAGAGCGAGTGAGGTTGGCTTATGAAACGGTTTATGGCCCTGAAACATAAAAGTGGAAGATGTTAATTACCCATGAAGAAAACCGCTGTAAAATTTATTGTATCGTATAAGAATTCCACGATACAATAAATAAATTTAAAAATAACAGATGCGTGCTGGTTGCGGTCATTAGCCCAAAGTTTACGATCTCGAGAGAATGGAAATAAGATTCCATTTAACCCTTTGATTGCTTCCGGACCGAATTGTTAATTCTGACCTTTTCACAAAGACTCGTTTAATTATAACTATTTAAAACTACCTTATCTCGAATCTTGGAAACCAGAGAAACGGCAATGAAGAATGGAATGGCAATGGAAGTGAGATGGTGTTCATAGCCCGTAATTAAATTTTTGTTGTTGTAGAAAGAGAAGAAAAACTCTGGATATCAGAGATATATTCGGTATAATTCGCGTATGTTTGAGAGAAACGCTAAACTGCGAGTTAATTGCTCGTGAAGTTTTAATCTTTATGGTGTCTATGATCTCGAAATAAACTCTTGCGGAAAGAAGTTTATTTATTGGAATTTTAAATCGATATTATCTATCGCTTCCGTCAAACTCCACAATTTTCAGAACGATGTTTAATATAATTGTTTATATATATATATATATATATTATATATATATATATATATATATATATATATATATATATAAATACATTTATTTCCATAAATATTTATGTCCTTCTATATTGTTGTTATTTACATCGTTTAATTAGGAAATGTTTAGTAAGGTGTTTGTTTATATCGCTTTCTTCTTCTCTTCATTTCGCTCCTTTATCATATTTCCTTTCTATTTATTCATTTGTGCTGCACATTTTAATGCTACGTGTACCATTTGTCCTGTTTTAATTTGCAGAAGTTACAGATGAAAAAGACCGTAATATTCGATTTAAGTTAGCCGGAGAGTGAGTTAATGCAATTTGACGTGATTATAAATTTTGTGTACGCTTCTTTATCAATTTCCGGAATTTTTTAGATTAACTTTTTTCCGGAACTGTACATATATAGGCTTTCTTTGGTTTCGTTTGCTTCCGCCCGAATTGTTCATTCTGACGAATGCCAATCTTTTCGCCCCACCCTAGACCTACTTTTTAACGGGGATATATATATATATATATATATAAAAGAGAGCGCGCGAGAGAGATCCATGCTAGGGCACTCTGGGTACCCATTTATCTGCCATTCGTGGAAAGATGTTTCCATGAAATTTTTAGATGAACTTTTTTCCGGAATTGTACATATATAGGCTCGCCTTTGCTTTCGATGGTTTCCGCCCGAATTGTTCATTCTGGCGAAGGTCAAGCTTGACACTCCATCTTAGACCTACTTTTAAACGGGGAAATATATATAATATATATAGATATATATATATATATATATATATATATATATATATATATATATATATTAGGGTGATTCAAAAATTGACCGAAAAAAATTTTTTGGAATTTTTTTTCGGGCTACCCTCTGATTATTTTTAATTTGGTAAAAAGGTAATGCATGCAAATTTTGAATTAAAAAAAATAATTTTTAGGGGTCGCTACCATAAGTTGAAAATCAGACACAAAATAAGAAATATATGCTGTTTCCACACCACCCTTGAGGTAAAGCATACGGCGCGTTACTTTTTTCTTTTTAAGTGGAAGTTCCCCGGTAGGCCTATCATAACTACTCTACATTTTCAAATTGACAGTTCTTCTGTAATAATAATAAGACTTCCGTAATAATAATAACCTTTTGTTCATTATATTTCACTGTTAATTTCTTAATGATGATATTGTCTTCTTGTTTTTATTTGGAAGAGCAGCTCTATATTTCTTTACCACTTGGAGGAGATACTGTTTCTGTTCTTCATCATTTGTGATTAGTTTGTTGTATTCATCGACTAATCTAACTCCTCTTTCTGTATTGTCATGAACAACTTGAATTTTTCTTATGACTTGTTTTACGTTGTTGTAGCAGTCATCTTCATTCCACTCTTCAGAGTTCTTATTAAGAAATGTTGATGGTAAACCAAGTTTATTAAAAAATTCTTTTGTATTTGCACTAACAAAGTCTTCTAGTTCTCTGTTTTCAATAACTTCAGGGTCAATTACCGCTTTTTTCTTTGGATTTGGTTCGGCGCCGTTTTGCAATGCTTGCTTCATTCGGTTTATAGTTTGGTGTAGCACGCCATCATCAAAGAAAGCAAATGCTATTAACTCCTCTGAAAGATACCATAAGTGATTCATCATTTTCTTCAGGGCAACAGTTGCAATGCGTTCATCTTTTAGTTTGTACAGTTGCAGTTTCTTCAACATCTCTAAATCGAGACGAGGAGCGAGAACTGAAACTGAAGCTGTAAACCAGGATTTAACATATATGTGTACAGCAAAAAGGCAGATATCTCTAAGACCTTTTTCTTCTCTGGGTATTAATTTAAATTGTGTTTTATACAACCAAATTTTCATGGCATAAATGACTTTTGCCATCCATCTTGCTCGGTGAACGCCAGCTGGTCTTCTGAATGAAACTCCTCTCTTTGGTACTCCACCAAGGAAAATGATTGTCAGTTCCAGCAATTCTTTGTAATCGTCACGAGGTTGATGTTCTTCAAGTTGAGTGGTAGCAAACTCAATCACTTCTGCTTTTATATCAGTAATACTGGGTATGGTATTTGGATCATCTAATGCTGTTCTGTAGTTTTTTGTGTCTAATTTTGACCATTTCATTCTAAATCGTTTGAAAATTGCAATATCAGGTCCTGATGATGCAGGCAATGAATGCGAAACAACAGCTTCTAACACTATTTCTAGTATGTGATGTCTGCAGGCCAGCCACAGCATACGTTTGTTCATTTTCTGTTCTAGAAGAACACAGGCACCATTTCTACGACCTGTATTCAATGCTGTGGTGTCAAAACACATGCATTTTATTTTGTCTGAGATATCCCAATCAAAACAAGCTTGGTGGACGGCATTTACAGTTAATTCTCCTGTGCTTGCAGTGATTTTTGGAACACCAAGAAGTTGATCAATGCCATCTCCTGAAATCAGTATAGGGAGTCGTTCAACAACTTCTCGTCCTGTTATGTCTTCTATTAGTTTTCCGTCCCAATGAATGTTTAAAGGAACATCAGCTTTAAACTCTTTCTTTAAATTTTCTCCAAATTTTTTCCGAAATTTTTCTCTTGCTCTTCTTATAGATGAATAACTGACATTGAATTCTTCTGCATTTTTTCCAAGACCTTCAATCGTTGGTATCATCACTAATGATGCACTTCTATTGCTCATTTTTGTTACATCAAGGGCTGCAAGCAATGTATCCTCAAGCAATTTTTGTTTCTTTCGTACAGTCTGTTTTGAGGTGGATGGTTCACTAAGATCAACCGTAAACTCTTCATCAGATGTTGTATTTTGTCTTTCAGCACCAGAACTGCTAGTTGAGTCACTGATAATTACAGTTTCTTCAAATCTCGACATTTCTCTTGCTTTTCTTATGTTTAATTGTTCTTCCTTTTTCTTAGCATACTTTTTCTTTCTTTGCAAACTCTTTATCAGTCCCATCCATTTTTCATTTTCGCCCCTGTTCTCGCTGGAGTTTTAGAAATAGCTTATCTTCTTCAATATCAATTAACTTCATAGCATCTGCATGTGCTATATCAAACAGGCTATCTAATTCTTGGTTCCATTTGGTTTGCCTATCTAATAGATTTTTTTATTGTTTCGCCTTATTCTCTTTATTTTTCTTTAATCATTGCCATTCTTTGAACAGTTTCTCAATTTTGTCAACAACGTGCGACTTCTTTCTAGTTGGAATTCGTTCTCCTCCCCATACTGCCAACACATCATTTGCAGTAGACAAGAGGCTTCTCGAATTGTTTGTTTTTTGTTTCTGTAAGCCATAAACAAAGCCATAGTTTCTCGCTTTGATGGAAGAACTGTTGTTTTAACCCTTTAAGGACTGAAGGTACAAATTGCTAACGTTTCAAATACAAGCATTCATAACTTAACCCTACAAAAAATTCAGGGCTTAAAGGGTTAAGTGTATCTGATGGTTGGCCAATAAGCCAAACATTAGTATCTTTTCTTGTGTGCATAGCAGTACCCCTGCTAGAAGATGGCGGGGGTTCCATGACGAGAGTCGACAGCAGAACCTCTTACACTCACGACAGTTAGACGACTACTGAATTATAGCTGTACAGACAGTACAGTGTACAAATGCCGGTTGCCCGCAATATTCGGTCACAACAGAGTGTAAATTGTTACAAGAGTGTTGTGTTTACTCAGCACTGTTAGCTCTATGTGCATTAACGCACTTATCACACGGAACAGATATTATAAGAAAAACGTCACAGTTCAAAACTCAATTTCTTGAAAGTAAACAGAAAAGTAATAGTTTAGATTACGGTAGCGACCCCTAAAATACATTAGAATCACCTGAAATTTTGTATACATTACGTTTTTACCAAATTAAACATAATTAGAGGGTGGGCCGGAAAAATCTAACAATCGATATTTTTGAATCACCCTAAATTATATATATATATATACAGGGTGTCCCAAAATCCATATACTCTTTACAGCATCATATATTTTATAATTAAAAAAAAAAAAACAATACATTGTTATGGCAATTGCCAATGAAAGGTAAATTAGTAATCTAAGTGATCAAAATGTTATAGCGAGATGTTTGCCTATAAAATTTAATTAACTACGCCAAGTGCTCAAAATGTTCTCCGGCGGCATGAATGCACTTTCAATACAACAAAATCGTGTGGTCTGATGAAGCTACCTTCAAGCTGAATGGCACAGTAAATCGACACAACTGCAGGTACTGGTCACTTGATAATCCACACGTTTATGTGGATAAACATGTTAATTTATCAGGATTAACAGCATGGTGTGGTTTATCATTTAGGGGTTTGGTTGGACCATTTTTCTTTAATGGGACAGTTACCGGTGCCGCATATCTCGACATGCTGCGGACAGAAATTATACCTGCAGTTCGGAAGTTGTTTGGAAACGACGACTTTTACTTTCAACAAGATGGAGCCCCCCTCATTATCATTGTGATGTCAGAAGGTACCTCGATGAAACGTTGCCTAACCGTTGGATAGGACGAAGAGGAAGCGTTGAGTATCCTCCACGTTCACCGGACTTGACTCCACTTGATTTTTACTTGTGGGGCTACCTGAAGGATGCACTTTATGGTACAAGACCTGCAACACTCGAATACCTTAAGGATGCAATTAGGGAAAAGTGCGGGACCATCACAGCATCCACATTAGTCCATGTCTGCGAATCAGTTAGTCGACGCATTCAAAAGTGCATTCATGCCGCCGGAGAACATTTTGAGTACTTGGCGTAGTTAATTAAATTTTATATGCAAACAACTCGCTATAACATTTTGATCGCTTAGATTACTAATTTACCTTTCATTGGCAATTGCTATAACAATATAGTTTGGTTTTTTTTTTAAATTATAAAATATATGATGCTATAAAGAGTACATAGTTTTTTTTGGGACACCATATATATATATATATATATATATATATATATATATATATATATATATATATATATATATATATATATATAAGAGCGAAAGAGGGAAATAAACAAACAGATAAACAACATGATCGAGTGTTGCAATACAGTTTAACGGGATCCCCTGGTTGCCCATTTATCTACCAACCGTGGAAAGATGTTTACACGAATTTTTTAGATGAACTTTTTTCCGGAATTGTACATATATAGGCTCGCCTTTGCTTTCGATGGTTTCCGCCCGAAATGTTCATTCTAGCGAAGGTCAAGCTTTACACTCCACCTTAGACCTACTTTTAAACGGGGAAATATATATATATATATATATAATATATATATATATATAATATATATAAAGAGAGAGAGAGAGAAAGAGAGAGAAAGAGAGAGAGAGAGAGAGAGCGAGGAAGGAGACAGGTTACCCATTTTATCTACCATTCATGAAAGGCTGTTTACACTCCACCTTAGACCTACAGTTTAACACGGATCATTAGGTCACCCTGGCTACCAACCGCGGAAGGACGCGCCGCCGCCGGGTCTCGAGCCCGACGCATATAATCGTAATATTTTATGGGTGTATAGACGGGTGTGTACGTGCCAAAACGAAGTATACACTGTGCCAACTGGCTGATATTGCCTGGAGGCACTGGCTGATTAACCCGACTGGCTGATTAGGGGCCTTATAAGACAACGGCTGCTCGGCTGAAGTCTTAGTATGCGCTTGGCTCCTGTCAAGCGAACACCTCTCCTCCTCTCTCTCCTCCTCTCTCTTAGGTTAGGTATACCCCTTTGGGGGGGTGAGGCTGTCCCACCTTCTCCCCCAAAGAGGTCTTCCCCAGCGGGAGTTCATTGCAGCTTGGGGGATAACTCCGCCTCCAAGTTGCATAACCCCTTGTTGCTTTTGCAGCAACCCTCTCCCCCTTTAGGAAGGGTGCCGTGCAACAAGTGGGGGTTGGCACTGGCACTGTAGGGTGCCTTGCAACAAGGGGGAAGGGGTTGGCACTGGCACTGTGGGTGCCTTGCAACAAAAGGGGTTGTCACTCTTGCAACATTGATCAACATTTGCAATAGCCGTGCACTCTCTCCTTTTGCGCCCATGCTACTAAGGATCACGCATGAAATAAGTACGTACCATATTCTCATAATCATGACGATTTCTTTAGTATTTATAATTTTAAATGTTACTTTTCAAAATTCTTTTTTGCTGTTTATTTAGATTTGGAATCATGCTTTGAAACCCCTCATCTACACTTCCTTCTTCACTTCAACTTTCCGATTCCACAGCCATTGTTTCCAAAGATGCGGTGTGCGGGAGCATTGCTAGTACCACATAATTCTGAAATAAAGTGGTACAAAGATTTCGCAATAACTATGGCTCGTTTGGTCATTATAGGAATCAAAAGGGAATCATTTTCTTAAAAGTTGTATGATGTTAACACGTTCTTTTCTAATTCTAACATTTTAACTGACATCCATTACCTACAATATACTGTATATTGGTCATGAAATGGATTTGAAAAACGAAAACTGATATCCGATTAAAATGTAGAACTTTTAAAGAAGCTGAATATAGTTTTTTAGTGAAGTAAATTCACTTCTTACCTTATCATCTTCCAGTAAGTTAAAATACCGAGGATCAAAGTAAATTGATGTTAAAAAGCCGTCATTGTGAAACAAAGAAACTTCCCTCTCCTCTACAAAACGAAACAAAGAGTTGAACATTTCTGAAGATGTATTGCGTCGGAGCTTCATCGCCATTTTCGTCAAAGTTGCAAAGAAGTCTCCTATAAATGATAATAATAATAAAATAATAATTTAAATAATAATAAAGCGGTAACAGTTTAGGTTTGTTTTACCTCCTCCGTAACAGTGATAATAATCTTTAATAGATTAAATATGAAAATTTGATAAATGAAATCAACAATGGATTAATCTAAATAAGTGAACGATTAAAATAACACAATGATATAATTATGTTGGTTTCATATATATATATATATATAGTGGCCTACGGATCACCAATTTGATGTGGCTAAGAAAGTAGGCTTGCTGTAATTACTGAATAAAACTGAAATGAATAATTAGGGGTCACCAGCTTGGGCCTACAGCCCAAACAAACAATATTTACTAAGGAGAGAGAAATTACTTTGTTGTTTTGTGTTTAATTAGGAAAATAAATCAATTATTTGTTTACAGCGATTAACAGTTTAATAAAGGTATTTATAGTGATTAACAATTATATAACGGCATTTTAACGATGCTAGCGATGACTGATTCGTAGCAATAAGGAAAGGTTATACAGTCTAATTGTTAAGTAAGTACACTAATTCAGATAGGCTAATGTGATATGCAGAGGTGAACACAGAATAAATAATGAAGCCTATTGATAACTGAAATAATGCAAGTACGGTTGGTACAGTAAATGGATTAGGTCGTTAAGAATGAAAACAATAACAGAGTGGTGCAATTACGGCATTGATACAACACTTGAATAGGCCTACTGCGGTCTTAACGAGAGATTTAGTTTGAAACGGTAATGAAAACACTTTTAGGGCTTACGCGATTAGGCAGAGCTTGTGGAACCTCGACGTAACAAAACACTATAGGCCGAGTGAGGGACGAAGAGGCTTACCGCGACGCTGGATAACTCTGGAGATTGAAGAAAGCCACGTGAAGGCTTGACCTTATTGCGTTTCGTCGTAGATAACTTTGGAGACTGTAGAGGGCCTAAGTGAAGGGTTGACCGTATTGCGTTTCGCCGTAGATGACTTTGGAGACTGTAGAGGGCCTAGGTGAAGGTTGACCATATTGTGTTTCGCCGTAGATGACTTTGGAGAATGTAGAGGGCTTACGTGGGGAAGGATGTGCTGAGGGCCTGTTGAGATACTTGTTGAACGGGCGCCGATCGAATTGTGGTGAAGGATGAGTGAAACTAGGGCCAGAAGGATGACGCCGGTAGAGTGATGTCGCTTCTTGCAGGATGAAATTGTAGAGGGCCTTACTTGATGATAGACTTCGTGTATGCTCGACTGGAGCCTTGAAGGAACAGCGGGCTGCCCGCTCTCTGGCGAAGACTGGAGAGCGGGTGGCGTGACGAGTGGTGCTACTGACGAAGGTGCAGAGAATGAGACGTGACGACTAAAACGAGAAAATGGCAAGTAAGAATGACTTGAGAAAGAAACTGCATTTTATAGGAGTTGGTGATGTCCTCTGGTGGTCGTTTCTGGAAATACCACAAAATCTGTGTTTCCTGTGGGCCTGTTTCATGCCCAAGTTTTGATTCCATGACTGATTGAGAACGACAAGGAAAGGAATTTCCGTCGGTCTCTACACACACACACACACACACACACACACACACACACATATATATATATATATATATATATATATATATATATATATATATGTATCAGAAGAAATGTATCAGATCTTTACTGCAACTTTCTTCTTTTGATGTTGAAGGAATTTGCAGTTTTTGTACATGAATACTTTTTGTTAGACATCCGATCTCGATGCAAGCTTTTTTCATGCATTTTTTTCCTTTTGATATTTTCTATAAATATCTTTGTATAACTTCAAACGCTTTGCCATATTTTCACTATACACATTTTAACTGCAAACAACACAGTATAATTAATGTAAAGAATGACGCTTGTGTAGAAGAGCGGCCGTACAAGCTGAGAGAGAACGAGCAAATGAAAAATGAGGCACCTCCCAGGAATCGAAACCGGGATCATCCAATTGCCGGTCAGATATGCTAACCACTGCACCACTGTGTATATATATATACAGGCCCGTATCCAGGATTTTTTTCGGGGGGGCATACCAATTCAGAAAATAGATAATAGTGTGTATAGCTCTTCTTAGGAGCATTGAGGGTGCATAGGGTGGCGTTACTTTAAATTCATTAACTGCAAGTAGATGATGTATGAAATGAAGCTCAGAAAAAAATTCAAATGAATGTCTCTGAAATTGCTCACTGGTAAATTTGTAATTTGTTCTGTTGTATCACATTCAGTTAGGACAATATTTTCACTATGGGAACTTTGCCCTTCACTAGTATCAATTCTCTGCCGCGTAATCGGCACAAAAAATGAAGTAATCTTCTTCATTAATTCTGAAAAGATGAGAACACTCAAGTTAATAACACGAAAATAATACACCTATATGAACTAAGACTAGCACAAGCACAATCCACATAACCAACAATATGCCGGTCTGTGTTGACAGCCAGCGGCTATGCCGGTAGTTATGCATTCCACCAACACACCACATATAAACTCACACAAACAACATCACTTTAGCTTTGCTAGACTCAAATACCCTTGTTTATATTAAATTTTTGCTGACTACGCTGCTCTTCTTTTGACGTTCAGTAGCGTCTTATACAAAATTATATTATTAAACCATAAAGCAAAAAAATTTAAACCCTTCAAAAAAATATTTTTTTGCGAAATTTCGGGGAGGGCACGTGCCCCTCTGCCCCCCCCCTGAATACGGGCCTGTATATATATATATATATATATATATATATATGCACTAAATTTTGCATAATTTAAGATTAAATCTTGCGACTTACAATACGTTTAAGACTGAATATCTAATTGACGCTTGAGACTAATCCTAAATTACAAACTATAACAACCTGAACCTTACCTCTCAGCAAATCCTGTTGTTTTGTATGCGGGTTCTAACGTATTCTACTGGGTGCTCATAAAGTCTCGTCAACCCGTACAAAATGTACATATTGTAATACCAATTTTATTTTTGTGTGATTAATTGTATTTATATGTGGTAGGTGTAATTTAACAAACAAGTCACTAGCAACAATTACTTTAATTACAGTAAATACAGTTACTAATTAAGAATATCTGTGTACGCACCATCATTTTCGTAACAAAGAATTATGCGCTTCCATGTGCGGTATGGTTTCATGCCGAGATCTTTTGTCATGTGATTTCTCATTGGGGATATGGGAACTACAAGTTCTTGTGATCGTTTCCTAAGTGATTTTTTCGGTGAAGGAGCCACCGATGCAATCACATCTTCACATTGTTCTGCTCGCGTTGTTGGTCTTCCCGACCGTGGTCTGTCCTTGATGGAGCCAGTTTCAAACAGCTTTTTCTCCTAGCGTAATACCGTCTTGTTTGGTGGTGCAGCCTTATTGAATCTTGTGTTGAAATCATTCTGGATATCATGCATCGTTTTGCTAGTATGTGACCTTTCATGAGCCCATGTGCTCATCACTATCCTTTCATCCAGAGTGCAAGTGGACTGGTCTGCCATTGCTCACACAACTCTAATACCTGGAAAAGAAAAAAAGAAAATTGGTATTACAATATGTACATTTTGTAGTGGGGTGACGGGACTTTTCGAACACCCTGGACAACTGGGCCATTGCATCCCATTTATTTTCGCACAAAGTTTAGCATCAAATATACGGATTCCCACCGAGTGTCAACTTCGAGAGAAGATACTTTTAGGAACTTTATTTTTAAAATGATTCGCAAATTCAAAGTTCAGAGCCTTTTGCAGTGTTTTGCATACGCATTTGTACTATAAGAGGTCGGCTCTTTTAGGAAGAGGAGTGTGCACTGCACATCTTATTGATATTACAGTTCACTGACTGTCTCCGACATTTGTATTGATCATTAGACTGTGAACTTCATTTTGTGAACTGTCTAAAGCAGTGGTCAGGGAACAGGGGTAAATTACCCAAATGGGGTAAATTTAAAACTTTTGGGGGTAATGCGTGCGGTATGAGAGACACTTTGTGCTGATATTTTTTTCGTATATTTTTATTTTATTTTGTTACATAAATGTGGCGTTATTCTAAATTTTAGAATATTACGAATTTACGTCCTGATTACGTCCTCAAATATATTTTGGGGTAATACCCAAAAACGTTCGCCGACCACTGGTCTAAAGGCTCAAATGTCTCTTTACCCCCATCAGTATTATTAGTAACATTTTCATCCCAGTTTCTTTAATCTTTCATTTCCTGATATACAATCTCCTCGTCATTTTGAAATAGTTGAATAGCTTTTATCATATACATACCTTTATCTGTTGTTATACTATGTATTTGCGTTCTATTGATATTAAAATTTTCTTATTCGCCTGAAAGCATATCTCGTACTGTATAACCTGTGTTTCGGTCTTTTATTTCCATTACACTACAAACAGCGTGTTTGAAGAATCCCTTCGGAGAAATACTGGATATTGATTTCCCTCAAATCCTCTTTCCATTCTTGTGGCTAGATCCATCTTTACGCAAATCATTTTTCCCTTCTATGTCTTCAATAAGCATTTCCTTCGAGCCAGCATAACAATCTTCTAGTAATTCTTTGACATTTTTCCTATTCATGGTTATCCAAATGCCTTTTAGAGAGGACCCGTGGCCTTTCGAAATCCGGAATCTTCCATCACTGAAAAAGGGCGTCCATTTATTGTGACCAGCTCTAAACAGCCTTCTTTAAAATCCTTTGCTGATGTTCCGACAACGATCTCGTTTGATGAGCCAAAGAAGAAATGTATCAGATCTTTACTGCAACTTTCTTCTTTTGATGTTGAAGGAATTTGCAGTTTTTGCACATGAATACTTTTTGTTAGACATCCGATCTCGATGCAAGCTTTTTTCATGCATTTTTTTCTTTTTGATATTTTCTGTAAATATCTTTATATAACTTCAAACACTTTGCCATATTTTCACTATGAGACTCAACAAATTTGGCGTTACAAATATTACATGGCAATTTGTCATCTAATTTTGAGTATAAAAAAATACTTAAAACTGAGTTTTATTTAGGGCGTCCCATTTTTGCACGACAATATTCACTTACAAAAACTTTTATTTTGGATTCTTGGGGTATGCATAATAATTAGCTAATATAATAAGCCATTTTAATTATGTAAAAATAGAGGAAATATTGACTGCAGAAGTAGTTAACTCAATGTAGGCTATATAAAAAATAACCCAACCCAGAACTGATGATAAAACCTGAAAAGTTAAAACCTAAAATTGTTGGATTGGTCATATGAAAGTGTATATATAGAGGAGATTGTAAACACCAATCAACCAGGAAAATATACCGGTGGAGAACGTTAGGCAGGAGACAGGGAGTGCTGGAACTCCCGTTTTGCATGTCGCTGTTCTCTTTAGCTGATCTTTTTCCGTGTCTCATCTACCCTGTGAGTAGTCCACTAGTCCAGCATGCTCTCAAACACACACTTCTCTCTCTATTCATCACCACACATATATGGGCTTTACACACTACACATTCTTTTCAAAATTAAAAAAATGGCAGCGTGAACAGTGGAGACCTTGATTTCAGCTCACTACTTCTTATATAAAGGTTGAAGGGTTTTTGCGAGCGCTTGACCTTGCCCCATCCTTCCTGCATAAAAAAATATAAATACCTGTTCACCGCGCCTGTCTCTCATCCTTGCGTTTCTTAACTTGTCCTTCTTACAAAGATGCACTATATATACAGGGTGGCCATAAAGTCTGGAAACAGAACATTTTTCTTAGAACTGTAGGTTATCTGCCCCCAAAAATTATTTTAATATATCCTATATTCCTATGTTTTCCGACTATATGGCCACCCTGTATATATATATATATATATATATGTGTGTGTGTGTGTGTGTGTGTGTGTGTAGAGACCGACGGGAAGTTTCCTTTCTTCACGTCCGCAAACATTCGGGAATCATCAGAAATCGAAAACCACACGTGATTTTCAAGGAGAGAGAAACGAAAAGGATGTTTGTCTTCTCCCAAAAGCCCTGCTAAAAGTTAGCGTCTTCCGAGCCTATATAAGCCATAGTTCACTAAATTCGCTCTCACTTTGCTCGTTACTCCTCCTCGTGAATCTCCTCTTTCACGTAGCGCCGTTCGACCTCAGCCGTCCTCAGTCCCTCAAGCAACACCTCAACAATACACGAAGCGAATCAACACAGACGACACCTGCCACCTGTGCCAGGACACACCACAAACAATTGAAGACATTATGGCAGGCTGTACCGTTCTACAGACCCGTAAGTAGCTAATTTTGCGCCCAAGGCAAGATCATAAAATTGCGCCCCCCCCCCTATAAAATTGCGCCCCCCTATTCCTATAACACTACACGATCCTCTAAGTGGTAAATTTTTGTAGTGCATCATCGATACATTGTCCGCACAATAGTCTTTTGTGTAGGAATTTCCATTTACAGAAATTTTCACGATGATTAGTTGAATTTTCATGTCCTACAATACGGTTTAAATTTTTCCAGTCATTAAATCTTGTTTTCTTATTTGCAATATTCGATTTCGAAAAGCGCTGGTCGAATAATCTGCATGGAAAACAGAAAATAAAGTACTGAAAAGTACTGAAACTTTATAGAAATGCGCCCTTTCCTTAATGGCATGGCGTGCTTGGGATAGTAGCTACATATCAGGTTGTAACATAAATTCTGCTCAATTAGAAAGCGGACGATAGATAATGGAATAACCTCAAGATAATGTGAAATAGTTTTAGAAATGTTGCAAGATACACGCGGCGACAGGTTCGCACAGGTTTTATCACGATACAAAATGACTAAGGCTAGTGTAGGCTTAGGCTAGTGTAGGATTAAGCTAATTAATATTTTCTCTGGTGTTTTTCATACAGTTACAACACCACCCCTACGATATTACAGTAATTGAAAAAACATGGAGCCCACGAAAGAGCATATTCGACATGTGATGCTGTACTTGTTCCATAAAGGATCTAACGCTAGTGAATCCGCAAGAAACATTCAGAGTTTATGGAAATGATGTTGTGAGCGAATGGATGTATAGGAGATGGTTTGAGAAGTTCAGAAATGGAGACTTCAGTCTGAAAGATTATCAACGAACAGGACGACCAAATGAGTTAGATGAAGAGTTGCTGAAAGCAATAGTGGAGGAAAACCCAACGGTAACTGTAAGAGAACTTGGGCTGCAACTCGGCGTTAGCCATATGACCATTCATCGTCATTTGAAGCTGTTAGAAAAAGTGGTGAAGGTTGGAAAATGGGTTCCGCATGATTTGTCATAAGCGAATCTTCAACATCGAATCGATATTTGCACATCATTGCATTCTCGGCAACTGCAGGCACCGTTTTTGAATCGGATCATCACTGGGGATGAAAAATGGGTCCTCTATGACAATATTAAGCGTCGACATCAGTGGCTTAGCCGTGAAACAAAGCCTGAATCTCAGCCAAGGAATGAACCCCATCCAAAGAAAATTTTGCTATGCGTTTGGTGGGATATACAAGGAATTACTCATTTTGAGCTTCCGCCGGATAACCAAACAATCACAGCTGAAGTCTACTGCCAACAACTCCAACGATTGAAGATGGCATTACAAGGAAAACGTCCTGCATTAATTAATCGCAGAGGTGTTCTATTCCACCAGGATAACGCGCGCCCTCACACTGCTCGAATCACCACTGCCCAATTGGAAGCATTTGGTTGAGAAAAAATGCCTCATCCACCTTATTCTCCGGACATTGCACCTTCAGACTACCATTTATTCAGAAGTCTGCAACACCACCTAGATGGACAAAAGTTGCAATCCAGGGAAGCTATCGAAAACGAAGTGATCGTTTTTTTAACTCGAAACCAAGGGATTTCTTCGAACGTGGCATAAAAAAACTTTTCTACAGGTGGGGAGGAGGTTATAGAAAAAGAAGGGAATTATATTGATGATTAATGTGTCATTATGTCATTTAATTTTTGCTGTGAATAAACTAAAAATTCGAGCAAATTTGTCCTTATAAGTCCTTTAATTTTTGTTTTGAATGAAATAAAAATTCGAGCAGAATACAATATATGTTACAACCTTATATTTTGTATAGTGTTTCTGCGCCCTTCAGCTTTGCGCACCCGAGGCAAGTGTTTCACTCGCCTCGTCCTTGTTAAGGCACTGCCGCTCTAGCACAACATAGAACACAACACAACATCACTAGTGCGCTGAACCTCTGGTCCACTCCGGAGAGGGCGATCGGTTACCTGCGTGCCGCCGGCTTGCCCGATCAGGGTGGGCTGATCGGCTAACCAACAACAACAACAACACTTTAGGCGACCTACAATTTCATCACTCTACCGGCGTCATCCTTCGGGCCCTGGCTTCACTCATCCTTCACCACAATTCGATCGGCGCCCGTTCAACAAGTATCTCAACAGGCCCTCAGCACATCCTCCTGCCGGTAGGTCAACACGTCTTCAGAGTTATCTACGGCGAAACGCAATATGGTCAAACTTCACGTAGGCCCTCGTCAGTCCTCAGGGTTATCCACGTTGAAATGCAGGACGGTAAACCTTCACGTAGGTTTCTTCAGTCTCTAGAGTTATCCAACTTCGTGGTAAGCCTCTTGTCGGCCCTCACTCGGCCTACAGTGTTTTGTTACGTCGTGTCAGACTATTCAGGATTCAAGGCTGAAAGTCCACAAACTCAGCATAATCGCGTAAGCCCTAAAAATTGTCTTCAATACTGTTCAAACTAACTCTCCCGTTAAGACCGCAGAAGACATATATATTCATATATTTTCATTTTCATTTTCATTTTCATATATATATATATATATATATATATATATATATATATATAACTCATTATTCCTTTTCCGCAAGCACATGGGGTTGTACTCAAGCATTTTATGTAGTAAAATTAAATGCTTCATTAATACCAAAAATACATAAATACTATCACTTCCTCAATATATGGCTATTTTGTATACGTTCCTAGTTTCCTCTAAATAAAGGCTTGGAAAATGAATAAAAGTTTCTACTTTACTTAAGATTTTGCTCATTGCAGATAATAATTTTACAAACCTGAGTCTAGTTCTATAATAATTTGTTGTACACCTATCGGATTTTTTCCTATAAGAAGTTTTTGGTTTTATTATTGAAATAAACCACTCTAGGTACTCAGACAGTGGTTCAAAAGTTTCTTCTCTACCGATATAAATTAACGACTGTAGTTATTTTGTTTGTATGACCAGTATTTCATAGTTTGATTACATATTACGCACTCAAATCAAATATAAAGGAGGCCTGAGAAGAAAATTGGGATCACCTGAAGATCAGGGCCCCCAGCTTTCTCTAGTTAGCCTTATAAGGCTAACTAGGGAAAACATCACGACCTAACCTAACCAATCGTTAGGTCAACTGTACGCCCTTGACGATTGTTAGGTTAGGTCGTGATATTTTCGTTAGTTAGCCTTATAAAGCTAACTAAAGAAGGCTGGGGGCCCTGATCTTCAGGTGATCCGAAAATTGTCCATGTGGAATGATGCATGCGTATAGAAAAAACAAAAATAATTGCTTTGAACAGGCCTCATTCTAAACTATTTTTCTCAATCTTAATTAAATACCATAAACTTTAATAAATATTTTTACATAAAGTAGAAATCCATATTCTCTATTAACTTATAAAGCAGTAATTTTGAGAAGATAATTTAAATTTCCAAATCATGTAATTCCATTTCTGACTTGGGTATCTGTGAAAAAAAGAAAAAAAGATTAATTCATCGTCACGGAGCCTAATAAATAATTGTTTGATATAATAAGTCCTTTGTATGCCTATTGCGATCTGTGCTATCGTGCGTGTATATAGTTTGTTTATACTTCGTGGGGAATGGACGTTTTGTTACTCGCTCTGTATTAATATTAAAATGACAAGGGAATAGCGGCTGGGAGATTTATTCTGTCTACATCCGAGAGTGGAACTGTATCAGTGAATCCGAGGATGGGAGCTATTGAAGAATAGGGACCCCAGCCTTCTTTAGTTAGCTTTATAAGGCTAACTAACGAAAATATCATGACCTAACCTAACCAATCGTCCAGGGCGTACAGTTAACCTAACGATTGGTTAGGTTAGGTCGTGATATTTTCGTTAGTTAGCCTTATAAGCCTAACTAAAGAAGGCTGGGGTCCCTATTATTCAATAGCTCCCGAGGATGTAAGTTGTTAAGTGAGGTAAATCTCTAGGAGCGCTCCATTTTTCAATATTAAATATACACTCATAAAACATATACCATTTGAAAGCTCACATTTTTCCGAGTCTAAAAATGTAGTAATCCAAAAGTATCGATAGCAAATAAAAAGTAACTAGGTTTAAATATAAAACCCTATACCGATCAATTTGTGATGCGTGATCTTTACGGGGGCGGAGCCCCCGTACCCCCGAGATCTAAATTATACAAATGATAATGCAATAACATATTCATGTTAGGTTAGGTTAGCGTAACAATTACCAAAAATACCATCTTACAACACAGACTGAAGATTTATAACTTAGCTAACCTTTATAATGTAATTAATTACGTCACGCGTCAAACAATTAAACCTAGTTACTTTTTATTTGCTATTGATACCTTTGGATTACTACATTTTTAGACTCAGAAAAATGTGAGCTTTCAAATGGTATATGTTTTATGAGTGTATGTTTAATATTGAAAAATGGAGCGCTCCTAGAGATTATCCTTAAGTGAAAATTATTGAGTGGAAGTAAATGCAATATAGGGGTCTTTTCCGTTTGGGGGCTAGCAGCAAATTTTAATGAAGATCGGTATACTAATGTAGTTTTGGTCATTGATTTCAAAAATAACTTTCTTTTTCTGCAGAAATGAAAAACAAACATGTTAGAGCACTTTAAATAATTAATGTGTTTTAACTAGCTTAAACTAGTTACAGAGGATTGTGTTAAATTTCGCCAGAGTCGCAAACTGCTACTGTTTATGAAAAAGTGCTCGAAGTGTGGGAAAGTGTGTTCCTTTGATAAAAATACCCAGTTCTTTCGTTGCCAAAAGCGTCGGTCAAACGGTAAAAAGTGCAACTTTACGAAGATTACATTTTTTGAAGGATCCCGGCAGATCTGTAAAAGTAGCAGAAAAAAATCAAGAATTAATGCCGTTAGGTTAATTGAATGCCCGGTTAGGTCAATTGAATGCCAGGTTAGGTCAACTGCACGCTCTTGACGATTGGTTAGGTTAAGTCATGATATTTTCGTTAAAAACACATTAATTATTTAAAGTCCTCTAACATGTTTGTTTTTCACTTCTCCAAAAATAGAAAGTTATTTTTTAAATCAGTGACCAAAACTACTTTAGTATACAGACTCTTTAAATGCACATTTTACTTCAATAGCGGATAAGCTTCGCTCACAATTAATAAATAATGATCACTCACCTCTAGAATATATGCCACCCAGCCCACTAAATTCATTTTCTTTTGTTTCTGCTACCTCTACTGAGGTCCAGAATATGATTGGTAAACCAAAAAATACAAAAAATAACATTCATAATATTCCTGTACCTATATTGAAACTTGTTAAAGATAAGATAAGATATCTGTAGCTTTGGCTAAAATTATCAATCAAAGTACAGTATTTCCAAAGGAATATTCCCATCAATGCTAAAAACTGGTTGTACAACAACCCTTTTTAAAGGGGGTGATCCTACACTAGCAACAAATTACAGGCCCGTGTGTTCATTATCTGTGTTCAGCAAAGTTTTTGAAAACATTGTAAAAAGTAGAATGCAGCGATATTTAGAATCCTACAATTTATTATCTCTAAATCAATATGGCTTCCGTAATAATAAAACAATGGAAATGGCAATTTTAAATCTTATGGAAAATGTAAATATAGCTAAGGAGAACAAAGAAATAATGATATCAATATTTATGGATTTGAGTAAGGCGTTTGATGTAATAGTAGGGTGTGTGAATTTGGGAGGTGAAAATTAATTTTTGCCAATTCCTTCACTGAGGGGTTTTAAAAATATGTTTTTGGATGTGAAGAATTCAAATCTACTATTATTTTTGTGATTGCTCAACACTTAGCTTGGTAAATCTACGTTTGATTAAAAAGCACATAAATTGCTCTCGGAAAACAACATTTATTAATTTTAGCTTCTCAAAATGTCAGGTAATGCTATAAAAATTTTTGTTTCTCTGCATAAAACATATCCTAGTAATCATAAAACATATCCTTGTAATCATAAAACAACATTAGAAAGTAATGACATCGGTAAAAAAATATTTAAACAACAAGTTTCATCAAGTCTTGCTTTGATTCGTTCTTGGACATCAGCCGCCGACTTGCTTCTTGGCCTCTGATATAGCCCTCACGTTTCTCATGTGTATACACCCTGCCTGCTGCCTCTGTGACTTGTTTCACACACCTCTCTATTGACTGAGCATGAGAGGGCCACTGTGGAACTTGCATAGGCTTGTCAAAAAACTTCTTTACTTCCGCTGTAGTCAGTTTACATGTCAAAGGAGGTTCAAATACCCCGTCAGACCAGTCTGTCAGCTCCAACACGGAAGAAGCACTGGGGTTGATGGAAGGTGTCTTCCTGGGACGTACAGAAATATCTCCAAGTGTGTCGTCATCATCACCCCTCATGTCAACAATCTTTTGGACACCAGCTCTCCTCTCCTCACTGTCATCTGAGCACAAGAGTGTCTGGATTATCATTTCGCTGAATGCATACCATGCTGAGCGCTTGATGGTTGGCAAAACAGCATCCACTACAGCCTTCTTTTGCAGCCTAACTAGCCGCAGCTGAAACAAGATGTGGCGTGGGCCTTCCACCCAAGAGTGTTTTACTTTGATGTTGAACCAACAGGGGTAGTACACACCAACAATGTATTCCACTATCAGTCTTAAGTTGTTGAGGGTTTTGCCTTTAAGGCCATGTTTTGAAACCCATATGCGACAAAGCCTGTTTGCTGTTGTCAACCACCTTGAATGGCTCACTGGACCAATTTCAAGAAGGGCCAGATCTGTGGGAAGTTCTCCTGTCCTTATGGCCTGTGTGATCCTATACCCGTACGCTTCATCAGTAGAGAGATCCTTTACGACATTGTCACTCAGTGAAGTAAGAGGCTCTCCAATTGAGAGTTTGGTGAATGAAGGATCAATTTCAAGTTCGGTTGCAGTGTCTAGCATCTTGCCAATGTTACCTGTCCACTTGTTGTTAGACAAGGTCTTCCCATCCAGTGCTGTGATCAAGTGTCGCAGGGGTAACTCGTTAGTGTGGAGGGCACAAACCAACCAGATCAGCTTACGGCAAAGCTTGACCTCTACCCAATGCATGGAACCACCCTCCCAGCCAGTGTTAACATTTGTAGAATCACCTCCAATGGCCTGCAGGCTTTTATCAATGCCCTTCTTCTTCATGAAATTTACAAGATTATCAGCAATAACTTCATCAGGTTTTTTTCTCGTTGAGCCTTTCTCAGGAGTGAAGTGGTAGAGATATCTTCCACCTGGCTCACTGCACACAGAATAATGCCCTTCTTTGATGATGCTGGGGAACTGACGATCTGAATTGTCTGCTTTCAGCATAACTTTAGTTGTATCTTGACGGCCGCCAAAGAAGATGCAGTCAATTTCACCCTTCTTACAAAGATCATCAAATTCCTGATCCAGGGATCTCATAACTTTTTCTTGGGCCCTCTTGACTTTATTGTGATCAACTACAAGTCTCTTGTCTTCTTCAGTGATCAAGCAAGCATCCATAAAGGCAGCAGTGGTGATGGCAGCTGTGGCACGAAGGCCAACACCATATCTGATGCTATGCATAGCAACATTAGGTATTTCTAATGTGTTGTACTCTGGCTTTTTATTGGAAGTTGAAGACGTGCTTGGTATTTCTAATGTCACTTCATAACTTCCATCCTTTCCATCTTGAGCATCAGCTATTTGTTCTTCATTTTCATCATCAGAGAAAATTATTTCATTTGATGGCATTGAAACATCCTGCTTACTTGTCTGCTTATATTCAGCAAGCCTTCTTCTTTCGTCTTCTTGCCGCTTCTGCTTTTTGACTTGTCTGTTGTGCTCAGGTTGATCTGGCAAGCCAATCTGATGTGGTCCAATAGAACCAGACTTGTCTCTCTGACCTTTAATGAAAGCAAGTTCCTTCACAGGGATCTTCATCTCCCTAGGGCATGTACAGTTAATGTGAGTTTCGTTTTTGCAACCAGCATCTGCAAGGCAGCCAAATTCAGAGCAAAGAACAATTTTACACTTGCAACTGAGGATGTCAAAAAGCTTGTCAAGTTTTGCAATGAAAGCCTCTTTGACATGTAGCTTTCCTCTCTCAAGAGATATGTTTTTGGCCTGCTCCCAGCTCTCTTGGATCTTGTTTAAGATTGTGACTCGTGAATTTACAACGGGGGCTACAAAAGAACTGTTTGCTCGTTCCCACTTTTCAAGCACTTTAGGGTAAATGTCCTTTGCAAGACTGGCTGCTGGGTAGTTTCTCACATCCTCACCACTTTGTTCTCTTAGCAGTAGCCCATATTTCAGAACGTCTCGCAGAGTTGGGAGTTCAGAGGGCAACAACTCTCTACCAGTTCCAATTAGGTTGCTCATATGTGTGAATGTCCCCAGTCTTGTCCTCCTTTTAGAAGCCATTGTAGGTCAATTCCCACTGGTTAGGATGGTAGCACTGACGGACAAGTAATCTTCAGCACACTGATGAATATGTTTCAACCTGTGAAATAAGCAAAAACGGCAGTGCATTATATATACAGCATATATAATTATTAATATAATAATTATTATATAATTCCACAAAAAAATCAAAAAAGTCACTATTTTTATGTAGCTTCTTACCAAGCAAAACTAAATTATATTAAATTAACAAAAATATCTTTAGAATTCCTAAGTCATGCTGCAACTTTTTAGCACCCCTCATATTTGGAATTTGAAAGTTGAAAAATTCGACACACCCTAAATTGTAATAGACCATAATATTCTACTTAATAAATTATATTGTTACGGCTTTAGAGGAGCAATCAGTGATTGGTTTAAAAGCTATTTGTCCAATAGATATCATTTTGTATCAGTAAATAAGATTTGCTCCACTAAAACGCTTGTCAAACATGGTGTGCCACAGGGCTCAGTTCTGGGTCCACTGTTATTTTTATTATATATAAATGACCTTCCACGTTCATCTGATATACTGAACTTCATAATGTTTGCAGATAATACAACTGTCTCTTTTTCTTGCAAAGATGTTAATACAGCTAAGAATATATTTAATTCAGAATTCATCAGTGTAATGAAATGGTTGACCACCAATAAACTCTTCCTAAATACCAGTAAAACAAATTTCATGATTTTTACTAATAAAAGAAATGTATATCTTGATGAACTTAATGTTAATGAAATCGCCATAAAGGAGTGTACTGTAACAAAATTTCTTGGTGTAATGCTAGATAAGAATTTGCAATGGAGTGATCATGTAAATTATATCGCGAAAAAGATTTCAAGGAGCATTGCTATAATGTTTAAACTTAGAAATGTAGTCCCTAAACAAGTTTTATTGACTCTTTATCATACTCTTGTTCTTCCTTCTATGACAAACTGCACCCTTGTTTGGGGAAACTCCGCTAACAACGCATTAAATGATATCTTTGTCATCCAAAAACGAGGAATAAGGTTATTATCTGATGCTGATTTCCTTGATCACTCTAGTGCATTATTTAAAGAGCTAAACCTACTAAAGCTCAACGATATAACCAAACTGACATATTTTATTTTTATTTACAAGTGCAAGAACAAAATCATTAATTTGCAATGGGTAAACAAATATTTTGTAACTCATCAAGGAATCCACTCGCATCAGACCAGAAATAGATCAAAACTTGTTATACCTCAATTTAGATTGTCTTCATCTCAAAAACTACCCATTTTCATTGGATTGAAACTATGGAATGACTTGCATGCCGATATAAAAAATATTGTGAATGTAAATTTCTTTAAAACTAAGTTGAAATCCCGATTAATAATGCCATACTAACAAAAATTAGGATTAATGTCCACTAATATTGTTTAATATTGTCCATTAATATTGTAATACGTTTTAACTATTAATAATACTTATTTACTTATTTACTTATTTATTATTATTAATTAATAACAACTACCTAGCTGCTTATTTTTAATAAGAGCCCAGTAAAGCCTAAAGCTTAAGCCAAATTCAATAAAATAAATAGTCGAGCTTCACAATTATTGATGTCATTGTAAATTAAAAAATGTATTTATTTTATTATTATTAATAAAGGTTATTCTATCTATCTATCTATCTAACAAGGCCATGGAGCTGCATGCCAACCACATTTGTAACTTATGCAATTTAGCAACGACTGAAAACGAAAAGTTCAGGTGTGATTTCCGACAAAAATTACACGAGTATAACTGTATGAATTGGGACAAGACGAAAATATCTCTCGTGTCAAACGCAAAATAGATTACGGGCATCAAATTTTTGTAAACTCGTTCGCGGTATTTAAAATAGTGGAAAATAGGTATGCGATAAAGAGAGCAGAATGGAAGAAAAAGAAGACCAGATTGTCTTCAAATAAAACAAAAGACGATAAAAACGAAAAACGTAGAGAATATTGTATGTGAATATTATGCAAAAGGACATTGCAGATACAGGGACACGTAATGCATCTATGTACAGTCCCCTGCAATAGTTCCGCTCCACCGTCTCCGTCTTTTCACCCTCACTCCCTCCCTCTCCTCCTCCCCCTCTCAGGTGTTGCCATAGTAACACTTCTATTTTTTGAAAACCAATGACAGAATAACTATATTGCTCACTGTAGTTTTGGTGGTAATGCTCGGACGACTATGTATTTTATTCATGCATTATTCCAAAATCTAGGGAATAGAGTAGTTAGGCTATTTCACAAACGTGGGATACTTTAAGAACTTTCAATCATAGGATTTTGATGTGCCCATGTCATAGTCAAAGTGTAAGGTAAGTTGTAGTATCGACGTTTCTCCAGGCGACTTTTCTCCAGGCAATAACATTTCTGTTTAAAGTCCATGCATCATCAATAAATGATTATCCATAAAAAGGTCTATCCATGGAGAGATATTGAAAACAGAGTTCAATTTTTTATTACAAAATTAAACATGAATCAAGTAAATTTAGGGATTTTCTTAAGAACATACAAAACATAATGTTCATATTATGAGGAACTGACAGTTGTTCAAGTAAATAAATATATATTCATTACATCACTACCATAACCTTATTATACTATACACAATTACTCAATACTTGGTCCATCTTCCATTATTATTAATGACCTCTCGTAGCCTATTTGGAACAGATGCCACGCGAGTTTGGACTTTATATGCAAAAATGAATGTTAGAATTAATCATTTTTACGTATGTATTAATATACAGGGTGTCCATAAAGTCTGGAACCAGAGGGCAAAATGATAAAAACGGCAATAAAAACGCCGAAGAGACTTTTGGGGACTGTGAAATGAGCGAGGATGGTAGCGGCTGTGTCATCGTCGGTGGATGTCCTCAGAGGTCCACTGCGTGGTTTATCTCCTATGGATCCCCTTTCCCTGAACTTTGTTACAAGTTTGCCGACACAGCTCTGTGTTATCGGCGCGCGTTCCAGATGCAATCTGTTAAATTGCTCAGCGACCTCCCTCTGACTCCGATTTCCTACCTACGAGCAGAATTACCTGAATGCGTTCTTCCTTACTCAAAGACATCATGGGCACTTGCATAAACGGAAACACATGAATTACTTATTTTACCCTATGGTTCCAGACTTATGGGACACCCTGTATATTATTTAATATATTTCGTCGCTGGGTTCAAATCACAGTTTAAAATTAGATGCTATTCGAATCGTAATCTGACACGCCGAATTACAGTGTTCTTCGAATTTTGGGATCATTCGTGATGCAATACTTTTTGTCATATCGTGATTCGATATTAACATTGTAAATAAGTGTTGTATTCCTCTACATTATGATGATTAATTTCAGCTATTGTGCAATTCCATGTAGTCGGTTTAATCTCGTAATATCGTCGTTTTTGGTGTATTATTTAAAAAAGGAACAAGATTATTGACATGCACGAACATTTTCGGAAGCTGTTAATATATTTTTGAGTATTTATAGAGGAAGTTTTATTAAAAATTAAAAGCGTGAGTGGATGAGTGAGTCAGTTATTAAATAAAAGAGAATGGATTAGGAGGGGATGGTAAAAAGGAAAGAAGCGTTGCTGCTACATCTCGAAGAGGGTGGAGCGGAACTATTGCAGGGGACTGTGCATCCGACTTTATGCAACTTCCATTACAAAAGTGGAAATTGCAAATTTGGACAAAAATGCAAGGTCCACCACCTTAGTATCTGCAACTCTTATGCAAGATATGGGAGATGCAAATACGGGCAAAAATGCTGTTATCACCACCCTCAAAGGAACACGACAGTTGAGCAGCGAAGACAATCAGCAAACAGAGAAAACAGCTTTTTAGACGCAGCCAACATAATTCAATTACTAAATATCATTCAACAAATACAAAGACAGTTGACAGCCGAACAGAATAAATGCAGAAGGAAATTACACATGATAATAGGACAGCATGTATCAAAACAGATAACAAAGAAAGAAAAATTCTCGCAGGATCACAATGCAAGGAAACATGCACTACCAATCTAAACTACATAAATAGAAAACTGAAAATGAAAAAATAAAAAATATCCTAGCCAACATATAGGGCCTAAAACCAAACCATTTCCTGGATAAAGTCACATCCCTGAAAGGACTCATACAAGAAACAAGAGCAGACTTTACGTACTTCACATACGGCAGAAATGACAGCGAGTAATTCGAACAACTACGTAGAATCAGTAGCAGCAAACGTTGAAAAATTAAATATGATACTAATCGTAATACATCTCCGAACATTTCATTTAAAAAATTCTCAGCTACCTTTATAGAGGTCGGAAACCTGTTGAATTCTCTAAACTCACCAACCTCCAATGTTATTCTTTGCGGTAATTTTAATTTTCCATTTACGAAATATAAAAAGACAGGAAGAAACATATTTGTAAAGTAAGACAAGGGAGGCACACGGGAAGACCAGAAGCAGGCAAAAATGCTGCTAGCTCCAGCTGATGAACTTACGTTAACACAAGATATATATACAGAAAATGATAATAAAAACCCTGCCTAGACTTGGTTTTCACAAACAATAACAACCTAATTGATAACAAAGAAATATCCCCAACTATAATATCAGATTACAACATAACTGAACAACCAATATAAAAACAAGAGGTAAGGAAAGAACACGTGCTATCGAAAAGCGGCAAATTCCAAATTTTTTCAATTTTCAATCCAAGGTTATACTCGTAAATTTGGAAGATATTTCATCCATCATGTAAGGATAAGACATTGGAAGAGGTGCTAATAAGCCTCAAGGCGAAGACGCTAGACACTGTGGAAAAACATGGTCCAGAAAAGCAATAAAGAGGAAAGAGAAGCAAATTTGAGAGATAAAAGAGGTCAATGTTCCGCAAGAGAAGAGTGACTGAAAAATTAAGAAACTGCAAAGACAACAACATCAGAAAAATTACAGATTTGGAGAACATAGATTGCGTCATATAGGGTCTAATTGAGAACCATACAGTGAAGGAAAAAGATGACGCTATAGAAACAATAAAGGTTAACTCAAGATACTTCTATAATGACAGCCTCTGGGAGTCTGGGTTAAACTTTCTAACTCCGATTTGGTTATTAATCCTATAACCTCTCCTTATATGCAAAGGTTATATTCGGTTATGGTAACTCTTTAATGGATAAGGGGAATTACATTCACAAAGCTGTGGAGTTGTTTTCAAATAAAACTACTTATTATGATCAATTAAATTGTAATCTCCTCGCAAGTTTCTCAACTCAGTTTTAATAAGGATCTTAAACTTTTACTTAAGGATTTTCCGCACCTTTACAACAATTTTTGGTTTTCTCTCCAAAGCTACCTTATTTCTACGGCTTACCAATTATATCCAACAAAGGCAGTGCTAATTATAAACTTGCCAAGTGGCTCTCCAAAAAACCTCTTTTTTTTAATAGGTAATATTTCCAATGCCCATATTAAAAACTCAACAGACTTTATTAATAAAATTAGTAATATCGACCTTGAGGGCAAACATATGATTAGTTTTGATGTAGTCCCTCTTTTTACTAAGATTTCTATAGACAATGTTAGAATACCTTGAAGAGTTTGCCGTTGAAAACGGCATTCAGCTTGTCTTGCCCACTTCCCTTTTTATAAGATCAATTAGACTATATTTGTCACATTTTTTTTCACGTTCAACAATTTATTTTTTTGGCAGAAGGAAGGCCAAGGTTAAATTACCCTTAGTAATTTATTTATGGAGCAATTTGAGAGGAAGTTTCTTCCTGATATTATTGATTCATCTGTTTATTGGTATCGTTACGTTGATGACGTGTTCGTTCTCCTTCCTGCAGAATCCGATCCTAATGTCATTCTCGACCGATTAAATAATATCTTCTCCTTTATAAAGTTTACTGTAGAGATTGAACAGAATTAAAAAAATCCCTTTTTGGATATTCAAATTATAAGATCTAATAATGATAAACCTGAGTTTAATGTTTTCAGAAAAACCACTCATTCAAACTCTTATATTTACTGGTTTTAATCTCACAGTTCCTTTACAAAGAGAGGCATTCTTATTGGTATGTTTTAAAGGGTTTTCAGGATTTGCAGCCCCTCGTATTTGGATGCTGAGTTCGCTTATGTCGAAGAATCTTTTACTAAATTAGGTTACCCTCATATTTTCATTGAAAAAGAACTTGGTACTGCTAGAATTATTTTTATGATTATAACGCCTCTGCTAAGGATTTTAAAGATGTTTTAGTTGTTCTTTTCAGTTCCGACCAATTTCGTAATAGTTTGCCTTCCGGTCTTCATACCGCTTCCAAAGTACCTTACACTACTCGTAGTTTTTTACGAGGGACCAACCACCGGAGCGGGCCTCTAACACTGGGATTTACAAAACCCCATGTTTGAACTGTTCTAGCGAACTGGCGAGACCACTGACTTTAAACATCGTGTTTATCAGCACAAATATAGTCTAAATATTGCCGATGATAACTCAGCCTCACATAAGCATCGTTTAGAATGTGACCATAACGGTGCTAGGACAACTGCCCCCCGGACAACCGCCCCCCGGACAATTGCCCCCCGACAACCGCCCCCCCGACAACCGCCCCCCGGACAACCGCCCCCCGGACAACTGCCCCCGTAGGACAATCGCCCCCCGGATTATTGCCCCCCATAAGTAAATAAAAATTAAATAGGAATTAAATTTATTAATATTTATAAAAAACAAACTTATGAAAGAGTTCATATTTATTAAAATTTACTAAAAAAAAAGTAAAACTTGCTTGGAAAAGAGGTTTTAATGCTAAAAATTCAAATTATAGGCGATACCTCTTAAAAAATTAATTAGTTCGCGATTCTCAAAGTCTTCAACCTAACCTAACCTAACCTAACCTAGCCTAACCTAACCTAACCTAACCTAACCTAACCACCAACTATGACTTTCAAAACGACCTTTCAATAAGTATTGCCAACTGTTTAAATATAATTAATTAATCCATAGTATATATGAAATACAATAAGTCTTGCCAACTGTTTAAATAAAATTAAGTAGCTAAACTTCATAATTTTATTATAAATAAGTAAGCAATAATTGGAAAATTTTTTGTTAAATATTGCTAACTTTTTAAATATAATTTTTTTTCAGGCTACAAGCAAAATTAAGCAAGAATTGGCAATAATGTTGTTAAATATTGTTTTAGCTTGCCATTTTTTAAACGTAAATTTAATTTCTATTTAATTTTTATTTACTTATGGGGGGCAATAATCCGGGGGGCGATTGTCCTACGGGGGCAATTGTCCGGGGGGCGGTTGTCGGGGGGCAATTGTCCGGGGGGCGGTTGTCCAGGGGGCAGTTGTCCGGACACGGACCATAACATAGATATTAATGTTAATCAGATTTACTTTATTTTGCGCTTGAATAATAATGCCTAAACTAATGATAATAATAGTGATGGTATTTGTGTTAATGGGGTTGTGATTATAATAATAATTATAATATAAATTTTCTATCATTCATTGCGCCTAACTTGTTGAAAATAGTTTCGTATAACATAAGGTCATTAAGGAATTCAATTGTAGATGTTCATAAAATCTGTGACAGAGCAGATTTGATACTCCTGCAAGAACACTGGTTACCAAAACAAGAACTAAAATTTCTCTCTACCATCATGATGAATTTATATATCATGCGTCCTCAGCAGTAGACTTACCAATGAGTTATTGTACGGTAGGCCTTTTGGTGGAGTTGCGTTCTTAATAAGAAAAAAATTGTCAAAATATACAAAATTTTTAACAAGTTATGTAAGGTTATGCGACTCGGTGGTGTAGTGGTTAGCGTCACTGACTACGAATCCATCGGCCCCGGAATCGAGACCCGGTGTCGGCAGGCGGTACGCAGCAAAATCCAGCTGTTTATCCTTCCACACAATAAAAAAAAATTGGTTGGTAGATAAATGGGTACCCTGGGTAGCCTAGTAGTTAAGACGCTGGGCTGCTGGTGGGGGTGGTTCGGATTCCACGTTAAGCTGTAGGTCTAAGGTGGAGTGACAAGCTTGGCCTTCGTCAGAATGAACAATTCTTGCGGAAGCAAAACCAAGGTTAACCAAGTGATAATGTAAGGTTGTTAGGAATTGAATTATAAGTGAACAATCATTGTATATTAATTGTAAACTGCTATTTACCATACAACGGCAGTAATCCAGATGAATACATTGATTTGCTGTACACAATTAAGTCACTATAAGATAATCCCAAATATTCTCATTAAATTGGGGACTTTAATGCCCATGTGAACTCAGAATGTTTTGTAGAACTGGGTAACATGTGCGAGTCTGCTAAATTAAGTATGAGTGATGTAGAAGTATTAGGTATAACAAGTGGTAATTTTACACATGTTAGTGCAGGGTTGTCGAACTGGTGGTGCATGCACCCCCTTGGGGGTGCACGGAGTATCTCCATGGGGTGCACGAGAGGTCTTTAGGATATACTCTTATATTACATATCTGTACTTTAGGCTTGTAATGCTTTGAAAACGTCTGATTTTTTTGTTGATAGTGTCAATTAAAGTTACTGAATTAAGTTCATCCAAAATGGAATTACGTAAATTTGTTTTAAGAATTTATTATGAATTTTACAAGTTTATTACAAACATTTTCCTGAGACCTTTTTGTCGTATGTATTCAAAATAGAAATACTTATTTTGGTTCTGTAATAAACTGTGAATTTACCAATGTATTTTTGACTTGTACCCATTCTTCTTTCTTGAATATTTGCTATTAATATAATTCGTGAGGTGGGGGTGCATGGGCCGAAATAAATTTGGTCAAGGGGTGCACGAACCAAAAAAGGTTAGACAACACTGAATAAGTGATATGAGTGGTACTTATTGGTACTACCAGGTGGATTGATCTAAAGGATAATCTAAAGGATAATCTAAAGAATAATCTAAAGGATCGAATTGTTAGTGTTCATTCATATTCTGCATGATTTCCTTCTGATCATAGACCGTTAGAATTATTATTATTATTAATTATTAATTTTACTAACTTATTTGAAATACGATATAACAAGAACTCAATAGGTAAGAATAATCGGTGCTACTGTAGTATGCGGTCTACCTACGATTGGTTAGGTTTAATCATGATATTTTCGTTAAAACTAACGAAAATATCATGACTAAACCTAACCAATCGTCAAGGGCGATTGACAATGGAATGTAAACAAACAATTAGTAAACAAGATAAGAAGCTATAATTAAAAGGTAGACCGCCGAATCGTAGGTAGACCGCATACTACAGTAGCACCGAATAATCGCCTCCACTGGTCTAATATTAATATGCAACAGAGAATAGAATACAAGGACAGAACAGGTCACCTTTAATAATTTAGAAATTTTACATCTTGCCTGCAGTAATCTTTGTTCAAATGATTCTCACTGTAAACTCATAGATAGGTATTATAGTAATTTAGCATCCCTGTTAAGAAAAGCAGGACGGCCTGTGATTAAATCTTACAACTGCAGTATATACTAAGATTATTCCTGGATGGAATGATTTTATTGCCCTTCTGAAGAGGGAATCAAAAGACGCCTACGATTTATGGTGCCTTTATGGTAGGTCCAGATTAGGACCGGTTTACATGAATATGTGTACAAGTAGTGATCAGTATAACGTAGCCATAAGGCGATGTAAGCAGGAAGAAGATTCTATTCGAGCATCAAAAGCCAATGAGGCTAACTTAACAATGACATATTTTGGAATAAAGTTTTAACATATTGAATAATATATATTTATAATGAATACACGTGAAAAACGAAACTTATACAGCCATAGAAAGAGTTTTTTCAAGCTATCTGGGAAGAGACGGCGGTGTTCGTTGACAACTTGTAGAAGAAACTGTAACTGTTCTTCATCCTTCGTAAGATGACTGCTGTATTCTTGAATGAGAGCAACCGCTCTCTCTGCTTAGTCATTCACAACGTTGATGGCTCTCACCTTCTCTTTCGCTCGTTTGTACTTCTCCAGTTCGCTCCAGGTTGTTGGATCTTCCTTGAGAAAGTGTTCCGATAGATTAAACTTTGTGAATAGAGTGCGGGATCTGTTTGTGACGAAATCCTGTAGTGACTTAACTCCGAACGTTTTCAGATCAACTTGAACTTTTATGGGCGGGTGCTTCATCGTCCTCCGCACTACTGTCAGCATTCAGCGCGTGAATCATCTGAATCTTTGTCGAAGCCGAGGTCTTGTCATTAAAAAAGGCCAGAGCAACCAATTCTTCCGAAAGGTACGAGAGATGGTTGGACATTTTGGCCGAGGCGACTTGTAAAATGCCTGGATGTATTGACGAGTAACCCAGCAAATCTTTCAGGAACTGAAGATCATTTGCTGGGGCACAGGGTGCGCTGGGACAAGTGATCCAGGCTTTAATGTAGAGACGTACTGCAAAAAAGCAGATATTTCGTAGACCCTTCTCCTCGCGAGAAGAGAGGTGGAACTGGCCACGAAACATCCATACTTTCAGACTGTAGATGACTTTTGACATCCAACAGGCATGGTAGCTGGACCCTGGAGTCATAAAAAGGGTGCCTTTTGCTGGCACTGCTCCGAGGAAGATGCTTGCCAGCTCCAGTAGCTCTCTATAATCGTCTCTCGGTTGAGCTTCAGAAAGCTGTGAGTTGATGAATATCAAAAGTTCCTCTTTCTCCACTGAGAGAGATTCTGGAAATTTTTTTGTCAAGACATTGCCACTAAGCTGTAAATCGTTTGAAGAGGGGTACTTCGGGCGCATTCGACTCCCCCATACAACGTTTGAAAACCGCTGCTATTACAAGCTCGTAAATATGGTGACGGCAGTCGAAGAAAAGTTGCGTCCGAGATTCTGCTCAATCAAGATATAAGCGCCATTTATTCTTCCTGTGTTTGAGCTAGTTGTGTCGAAAGTCATACCTTGAACCTTTTCTTCTATTCCCCACTCTCTGAGTGCATTACAGACTGCAGTAGATTGAGCTTGTCCAGTTGCAGAAGGTAGTTTCGCCACTGTTAGTAATTGAGAGATACCGCTTTCTGAGACGAGAACTGACAGACGATCAGAATACTCTTTTCCAGTAATATTGGGCAGTATTTTTCCGTCCCAGTGCACTACGAGAGGACCTTCCGCCTGTAAAGTTTCTTTGAGTAGATGAAACATTGTCTCTCGGTGTTGTTTACGAGAACGCTGAATTGTCTGCCGGTTGAGTGCCAAATCTGTGACATCATGGCCCAGGCTCTTAGCTGTTTCAATCATTACCATTGTTGCCTTTCTGTCAAGCGTTTGGTACGGTCGAGAACAGCAGATAAGGTTGAGGTAATGACCATCTTTCGACCACGCTGACGAGGCTGATCGCTCGTGTTAGGTCCTGGCTCAGCAATCCACTCAGGCTCTTCGGGTTTGACTTCAGGATCTGATGAACTGCTTGATGAAGCCTTCATTACTTTAGTAGCCGCCTTCTTCTGTGAAAGGAAAAGAAGGACCAGATTAGTTTTGTGCTATATGAAGTAAAATCAGCAGTAAATAAATGTATAGAACCATGAAAATAATGTATATATAGAACAGAACAGAAAAGAATAGAATAATGTATATATAGTAAAATATATCGAACCATGTAAATAATAAATGACAGCATTAGATTTTATATAAAGTTAAGCACTAACCCTTGAAGTTTCACGTGTGCGTCTTTGATCCTCTTCCAATTTTATCTTAGCAGCTCTCTGTTCTTTCTTGTGCAGGCTGACATTAAACCCAGTCATGCAGCAGCGTCGCCCCTTTTCTCGTTGAGCTATCAAAAATTCACGATCCTTGGGGATAGTAATCCTCTTTAAGACGTCCGCATGTGCAATGTCGAAGAGATCATCGAGCGCACTAATAAACTTCTCTTCATTAGACTTCTGAGTAGCTGATGTTCGTCCCTTGTTCTTTTTCAGCAGCCTCCAATTTTCGAACACTTCCTCAATCTTTTCCTTGCAATGATATACTTCTTTGGTCGGTATTCTAGCTTTCTCCCAGAACGGCAGAATTTTCTGAATTACATATGTTGACGCATCTCGTTTAGTTTCTTGCTTTTGATTGTGGCGATAGAGAAAAACACTAAAGAGCTTGTCTGATTGATGGTAGCTTAGATCCAATAATTTCAGTAATTTCACTTCCAAGTAGATAAACATCAGTTTTAGAGCGCGTATTTGGTACTATACAAGAAGCCATACTTTTTCTGAAATGAAACAGATAGGATTAAATATAATAATAAAATTAAAATTAATTAAATATAATAAATAAATAAATAAATAGGATTTGAGCACATTGAGCTACCTCTAAAAATTCTTCAAATTCTCTCCTATCTCATGTGTCGCAGTTTTACATGAATCAAACCAATTCAGGGGGTGCAACACAAAAAATTCAAAAATTCAAAAATAAGGGCCACCCTTATATATATATATATATATATATATATACCTTCAACTGCAAAGAACACGCAGTATAAATAACGTAAAGAAACGACGCTTGTATAGGAGATATTCCGCGCAAGACGAGAGAGAGAGAACGGAACAAATGAAAAAATGAGGTAACCACCTGGGAATCGAACCCGGGATCTTCCGATTGCCGGTCAGACGCGATACCATTACACCATGGACCTCACTCTTCCAAATGCCGTAATTCTTCTACATACTCGCAGAAACCAATGCCCCAAGGGGGCACCTCCCACATGCCGTAACATTATATACCTTCAACTGCAAAGAACACGCAGTATAAATAACGTAAAGAAACGACGCTTGTATAGGAGATATTCCGCGCAAGACGAGAGAGAGAGAACGGAACAAATGAAAAAATGAGGTAACCACCTGGGAATCGAACCCGGGATCTTCCGATTGCCGGTCAGACGCGATACCATTACACCATGGACCTCACTCTTCCAAATGCCGTAATTCTTCTACATACTCGCAGAAACCAATGCCCCAAGGGCAGTTGAAGGTATATAATGTTACGGCATGCGGGAGGTGCCCCCTTGGGGCATTGGTTTCTGCGAGTATGTAGAAGAATTACGGCATTTGGAAGAGTGAGGTCCATGGTGTAATGGTATCGCGTCTGACCGGCAATCGGAAGATCCCGGGTTCGATTCCCAGGTGGTTACCTCATTTTTTCATTTGTTCCGTTCTCTCTCTCTCGTCTTGCGCGGAATATCTCCTATACAAGCGTCGTTTCTTTACGATATATATATATATATATATATATATATATATATATATATACACTGTGAGTGTGTATATATATATATATATATATACTTACTTACTTATACTTTAGGTGTACTTTAGGTGAGTTTGAACGACGGTTCAGGATCGAACTGCGGTCAACCCCTCTGCAGCATCCCGCCTCATTTGTGGGATTTGATGAATGAGGGAATTGCTGTCTGATCTCCTCCTGCCCTCGTAGCCAGTCACGCATGGCTGGTCAGGGACTTTGCACAGGAATCTGTCCAGGTGGTTCTTGATGTTATTCAGGTCGGTATGCTGGAGATTCTTCACTTCTTTTGGTAGGACATTCAAAAGCTTTGGGCCTCGTATTCTGAGGATATTTTTCGTCGTTTTCATGGCCACGCAGCTGGGACTGTACAAAATCTGCCTCTTCTCTCATTCCAGTTTGTTTCTATTTCATTTCTAAGGTTAGGGGCGGAGCCCCCAAGTATTTTCCATATGTATATTATTGTCAGTGGTGGGCACCGTTAACCAAAAAGTTAACTTCGATAACGATAATCCGTTAACCCCAATTTTTAACTTCGATAACGATAATCCGATAATTTTACTACAAAGTTAACGGAAGTTAACGATAATCCGTTAACGATAACTATTTCTTTACTAACATTTAAAAAAATCAAGGAAAAAAGCTTTAAAACCCATAGAAAATGTTTATTTATGCAAAATCCAACAATAAATAGGTATTTAACTGTATTTTTATCAAGTTTTGCAACATTTTTGCTTAATAACTTTTTTTTATTTTTTAATAAAAAATGTACTGATTACATGTTTTGAAACCCTTGTAACCACTAACCATTAACTAAATTTTAATTTACCAGAGAATTATTATGGCGGGAACTGAAAGGTAAAATTAAATTTTAGGCACATTTATTAAAGACTATGACACAATGTGCTGGTTGCCCTTCAGAAAGACCACCTTCTCAAAGTTAGGCCCAACTGCCAGTCTTGACCTCTTGGGCCTCATGATGTCCTTGCCGAGAGAGAAGAGCCGTTCCACTGCGGCAGAGGACGGAATTGGCAGACTGAAGTTATGGCGGTTTGAATTCATTCGCGGAGCTGTGATCTTCCGTGAATGACTCCTCGCAGTTAACGTGTTAACGGACTTTAACAGACTAAATATCGAGTTATCGGAAGTTAACTGGTCCGATAACGATAAATGGAAATTAACTTCCGTTAATAGTCCGTTAAAAAAAGTTAACTTCGTTAATTAACTGTTATCGGATTAACGCTTTAGTGCCCAACACTGATTATTGTGTACCGCTCGCGTCTTCTTTCGAGAGAGTAGAGTTCCAAGGATTGTACTCTATCTTAGACGTAAAAGTCCTTTGTATAGCTTCAATGTTCGCAATGTCTCGTTTTCTGTGTGGGCTTGTGAGTACTGAGCAGTACTCAATTATTGGTAGGACTAGACTATTCCATAATTTGAGTATGATGTTTGCTTTTCTGCTGCGGAAGCTCCTCCAGATAATTCCCATTATTTTTCTAGCCGTTGTAATTTTGATTTTATAGTGCTCTCTGAAATCTACATCCGACAACATTATTACTCCAAGATCCCTGACTTGTGGATTTGGTGTTAACTGTTTGGCTTGCATAGTTTTGTACCCTTTTTCCTGTAGCCCCTTGTTATTACCATATCTTAGAAGTTAGAATTTTTCTTCGTTGAACGTCATATTGTTGTCTTCTGCCCACTGGAATATTGTTTCAATGTCGTTTTGTAATTTTCTTGTATCACCTTCGTTCAATATTTCCTAACATATTTTTGTGTCATCTGCGAAGCATGATACAATACTGTCCTTAATATCTGCGTCAATATCTGCAATCATTATTATGAACAGCAAGGGATCTAATACTGTCCCTTGCAGGACAGAGCTCACGACTTCCGAGACTTTCGATTTAACTCCGTTTACCACCACTCTTTGTGTTCTTTGCGTCAAGAAATTAAATATCCACCTTCCTAGCTTTCCAGTAATTCCTGTATTCTTAAGTTTGTGTGGTATGATTCCATGGTCACATTTATCGAAGGCTTTTGCAAAGCCCTTATATATTACATCTATGTTTTGTCCTCGACACAATGTTTCTAGTATTTTCTCCTGGTGGTCTAGTAGCTGTGACCAGCATATAGCGTGTACAAAGAAAAACTACATCAATTGAAACATAATTTGAAAATAACTTGAGCGGAAAGTCAGCTCCTGAGATTTTAAATTAGGTCTATACAGGGAAAGAAGGTCAGAGAAAAATCGAAAGAGCCATAAAACAGGAAGGTCAAGTTTACGAGACGAAATTTGAGAAGTGAGAAGGAAAAAGGCAAACTAAGGAAAGAATAAGGGAATAAATGAATGAAGAAAGAATAAAGAACAATAAAGAATAAAGAAATTAGAAAGGAAAGAATAAAAGAAAGAATAAAGGAAAGAATGGCAAAAACTACGAAGAAGTGTGTAAGCTGCGGTAAATTCACAAAGCTGAATAGAGCTGGAATATGTTTAATGGAGTGCGCTGCGCAACAGCTTTGCGATTGAAAAAATGAAGCGGACCAGGCCACGGGCTTAAAATGCATTCTGTGCAATACCTTTAAACACTACGAATGCATCAACTTAAACAGAAAAGACAAGAAAATGATAAATAGAATAAATAACAAAATCATAGGCACTTACGGCTTCCTGTGCATCACATGCATGGAAAAAAAAATAAGAATATGGTACAAAGAGCAATGAATATGGGCAATACATGTTGACCGACATATGACAAGGAAACAATAGGAAACGCTGACACAAACAAACACGAGGAACAGGAAAACGCAATACAGGAAAGCACGCTTCAGCAAGAACACGAGGGTCAGGACAACACAATACAGGAAAGCACGCTACACCACGCTACGATACAGGGAGATGCAAAAGTAGCCTCAGAGATTGAAATATCCCCTGCCAAAGAGAGAGACAACAGGAACACAAAAGAGAAAGAGAGGGTACCAGGAATACAAAGGAGAAAGAGGAAAGTACCAAGAACACTAATGAAAACTTGTCGAGGACAGAAAAACCACTGAGTAGGGAAGAAATGGTGGCGAAACAGAAAAAAAGAAATTGAATCACATAGGGCTTGTAAGGAGATCAACGACCGGCCATATGTGAATACTACAAAACAGGGTAGTGCATATATGGTGCAAACTGCAGGTACAGTCACCCCAAAAAATGCTTCGATATGATGAGGAATGGAAGATGCAGATACGGACAAAATTGCCACTTTTTCCACCCTCTTATGTGCAGAGAGCCACTGACAGAGGGAAAATACCTAAATATAGAGTGCCCATATTTTCACATAAAGGGTACCCAAAGAAGAGAATGGGGAAGAACAGACGCTATCCGTATTAGGAGTAACAACAAGAGCAAGGAAACAAATTTTTTAGAAGAAATGAGAACTATAAAAGCACAACTTGCCCTGCTAACACGAGACGACAGGACTCGGCAGGTATATTCCCCACACCATTACATGCATCACCCCTCTATCCAGCACCTCCCACCAATAATACAACCACGGTGGTATCAAGTCCCGCAACCCCAATTCTCCCAAATGCAGCGGCCAAACAAAAACCGACATCGACCTGGAAACGACCACTATATAGGAAAACTGAATACGGAAATTAGAAACCCAATAAATGTTTTATGCACAAATATTCAAGGCCTCTACACGGACCATGCAGGCTGCAAATTACAATACTTCCAGAATTTAGCTACCGAATCCAGCATAGATATTGCATGCCAAACGGAAACACACTTGCATAAATGCGAAAAAGAGTGTGAAAACTCTATCGAAGATACTGAATTAGCATTGCTAGATTACAACATACATAGAGCAGATAGAGTGGCTAGACGAGTGGGAAGGTGTTGCATCTACGTGAAAAACACATACACATGTGAAGAGAAGGTAAACAAATCAAACAGCACAGTTGAAGTTATTATATTAGAAGTAAAAGAACTGAACCTAACCATTATGAACATCTACAGATCACCAACACCACAAAAAGTGAATTCCAATTTGCTACAAATGAAATAGAAAACATTAAAATTACTTCAAACTCCAGCAACAAATATTCTAATTTTCGAAGATTTTAATTTCCCATTCATATCAT
Source organism: Bathynomus jamesi (assembly GCA_023014485.1). NCBI lineage: Eukaryota > Metazoa > Arthropoda > Malacostraca > Isopoda > Cirolanidae > Bathynomus > Bathynomus jamesi. Next base: position 2,857,203 of record JAJOZX010000003.1, on the reverse strand, counting down.
GGAAGAAAAATGACGAAGTTATATATGTCGAGAAGTTTCATGGCAACATTACTAAAGATGACAGAACCCAAGCAACACTGTTATTAGATATTATGGAACATTACGCTCTTATCCAGGAAATCTGTGAAGCCACGAGAAAGGAGAACGTTTTAGATTTAATCTGGACAAATAACAACGAGATAATAATAAATAAAAAAGTAACGCACACAAAGTTCTCCGACCGTAACCTCATCGATATACAATTGAAGTTAGCACCCAGAGGTCCGAAAACGCATCCTTGAGAGGCAGATGGAATATTTGAAGGCTTAAACATAAATTCTAAGAAAGTAAATTGAGAAAACGTAAATAAAGATTTAAAGGAAGTAAATTGGGAATTGCTACTTCACGAGAAGACTGCACAAGAGATACTATGTATAATAGAGACTGAAACCAAACCTATAATACTGAAACATATTCCAGAGAGACAAAAAAGAAAACGTAGCAAGCTCGAGAGGAAAGCCAGGACACTATTCAGGCAACGAAGACAAACCATCAAACATCTCCACAGATGCAGAAATGATGCAAGGAGACTGAAACTAGAGAGGAAACTAGGCGAAATAGACATGGACCTAAAGCAAACATTCATACATAAGACAAACGAGGAGGAAAACAAGGTAGCAGAAAACAAAAAATAACCCAAAATACTTCTACACGTTTGCGAAAAGGAAAATGCAGTATAAGGAGAGTATTGGTCCGTTGATAGACGGGGAGGCCGAATACACAAATGACCCAAAATAAATAAGTGAACTGCTTAGGGAACAATTTAACTCTGTGTTTAGCATCCCTAAGTCCGAGATGGAAGTGGAAAACCCAGACGAATTTTTCGACATAGATACAGATCAACTAAGAACAAATTTTGGCACAAACCTATTAATGGACTTCCGAGTTCACAGAAGGGGATGTACTCGTAATTACGGCCTTATCACAGATGGGAGACAATTCAGCGCCAGGGACAGACACATGGAGTGCCATGTTTCTGAAGAAATGCAAAGAGAGTATTAACAAACCGCTATACTTATTATGGAGGAAATCACTCGACACAGGACAAATTCCACTCCCCTTAAAGAACGCGAACATTGCCCCCTTATTTAAAAGTGGTAACAGAGCAATGCCCAAGAATTATCGGCCAGTGGCTCTCACCTCACACCTTTATAAATTGTTTTGAACGTATAATTAGAGGCAAAACTACCTACTACCTACAAGAAAAATACTTATACAACCCAAATCAACATGGCTTCAGGGCAGCCCAGCGTCTTAACCACTAGGCTACCCATGGTACCCATTTATCTACCAGCCAATTTTATTGTATGGAAAGTTGAACAGCTGGATTTCACCGCCTGCCATCACCTGGAATCGAACCCGGTGCCGGTGGATTCGTAGTCATTGATAATAACCACTGCACTACGAAGGCGCATACTCTGTATATATTTACTTTAGGTGAGTTCGAACGACGGTTCAGGATCGACCTACATTCGACCCCTCTGCAGCATCCCGCCTCAGATAAGACTTATATATATATATATATATATATATATATATATATATATATATATTCTTTCCTTAGTGTAGTCCTTCCTCGTCCTTTGTCTAGTAGCTGTGACAGGCATGATCTTCCCATATATATATATATATATATATATATATATATATATATATATATATATGGGAAGATCATGCCTGTCACAGCTACTAGACAAAGGACGAGGAAGGACTACACTAAGGAAAGAATATATATATATATATATATATATATATATATATATATTCTTTCCTTAGTGTAGTCCTTCCTCGTCCTTTGTCTAGTAGCTGTGACAGGCATGATCTTCCCATATATATATATATATATATATATATATATATCCAATAAAATCACAAAACAACACGTGATCTTTTTAATAAGCAAAGAACCACAGGGAAAAGGAAAAGGAAACACGAAGTCCGAGCGCTATTTCTTTCTTGTCCCTGAAGATGTGAATATATCACGAAAGCGCTCGGACTTCGTGTTTCCTTTTCCTTTTCCCTGTGGTTCTTTGCCTATATATACAAACCTTGGTAACCTTGGTTTCGCTTCCGGCCGAATTGTCCATTCTGACGAAGATCACGCTTGTTACTCCACCTTAGACCCACAATTTAATATATATATATATATATATAATATATATATATATAAAACCTCGTTGCTGTTCCGTGCATTGTTCTCTCTTCACACGAAGGTCAAGCTGTTGACCCCGCCTCTAGGTCTGGAGGAGGAGCGAGTTGCTTTCTTCTGCTCTCCATCGTACATAGCCAGGTACACCCGGCTCATCTGCTACCGTCCTGAACCAGGCATCTAGTCTCCTCTTGAAGACTTCAACTTTGACCCCTGTAACGTTTCTGAGGTCCTTTGGAAGCTGGTTAAAAAGTCTTGCACCCCTGACAACCAAGCTATTTTCCTTCAGTGTTGAAGAGGTCCCTTGTCGGGCCTTTAATTTGGGAACACTACACATTCTGCCTTTCCTATTTTCCAGCGTTGTTTGAATGGTAATTGGGTTTAGTTTGAAGTTTGGTACCAGTTTTTCGATCATTTTCCATATGTAGATTATGGTGTACCTCTCTCTTCTTCTTTCCAGGGAGTACAGATTTAGTTTACTTAGTCTTTCCCAGTAGTTGAGTTCTTTGGAGCCATCAAGCTTGGCTGTGAAATGTCTCTGCATTTCTTCTAGTTTATTAGTTTCTGCCTTTTTATATGGGGACGTCAAAACTAAGTAGTATTCCAAGTTTTGGTATGATTACTGTTTTTATTAGGGGAATCATTACTGTCCTGTCCCTTCTTTTGAACGTTCTTAGTACTTCTCCCGCGACTATTTTTGCTTTATTTATCGCTATCTGATTTTGTGTTTCGAATTTCGCATCATCGGTCATTATTATCCCCAGATCGATCGCTTTCGTGCTTCTCTGAATTTTCTGTCTATCTGGAGCATAATATGCAGTCTGTTTAAGTTCCACTTTTCTACCATATCTCAAGAGGTGAAATTTCTCGGTGTTAAATATCATGTTTTTGTCTTCTGACCATTTGTATATTTTATTCGTGTCCCTCTGCAAGACCTCCACTTCATTTACATCGCTGATTTTTCTGCTGATCGTCTGCAAAGGATGTTACTATACTCTTGCTGTTTACTCCGCTGTCTATGTCTGTTAGCATGATAATGAACAGGAGTGGGGCCAGTACTGTCCCTTGTGGTGCTGAGCTGCGTACTTCCGATTCTGATGATGATATACTTTGAATTTTGACGACCTGTAGACGTTCTCTGAGGAAGTTGTAGCTCCATTTTCCCACTTTGCCTGTTATTCCCATATATTTCATTTTATGTGCTATTATACAGTGATCACATTTGTCGAAAGCTTTAACAAAATCCGTGTATATGACATCGTAGTTGTCATTGCCTTCCAATGCATCTAGGATATTGTTGTAGTGTTCTATTAGTTGTGACAGACATGATCCACCTGATCGGAATCCATGCTGATTTTCGTTGAATCTTTCCCGTGTCTCCAGGAAGTCATAAATTTTCTCTCTAACTATTCTTTCAAATACTTTGGTGAGGTAGGACGTCAATGACGCTGGTCTATAGTTCTTTGCTTGAGATCTGTCCCTTCCTTTATATATTGGGACAATGTTTACTCTTTTCAAGATGCTCGGTATTTCCCCAGTGCCTCGGGATCTTCTGCATATCCAGTATAAAGGTGTAGCTATTTCATTTTTACAGTTTTTAATCAGTAATACGTTCCAATTGTCCGGACTTGCAGCTGAACGTGGTTTCATTTGTCCTATAGCTCTCGCTACATCTTCTGAGGTAAAATCAAAGTCTGTTATACATTCTCCTTGCAATTTCTCTTCAAAGAATGCATCTATGTCAGGTATCACTTTTTCACTTTTTGGGGTACTGAAAACTGATTCATACTAGGCTCTTTGGGTTTTCATACCAATTCGATATGCTTTATTTGCACATGTCTCTGGAATTTTGATGGTTCCACTGCATCACTTGAGAGCACAGCGCCACATATAACGCACTAGCTTTAATTTCATATCATCGCTTGCTGCAATGAATCCCAACTGAATATACGAGATATTCTATTTTTCGGGTGAAAATTGTTAATTTCCTATTCGCAGGATCGTTGAGTTCTTGTTAATTACTTTCGTTACACTTCACATTGCCATCATATTTACCTTTTTCCCTGTCATTACTATCCGATTCCGTAGGTCTACTCTTAGAAAAAAATACAGAGAAGTTCGTTTTAACATCCTTGCTAGGTGTATGTAAAATAAACACTTACCACTTTGATTTAATTTTACTTGTTCTAATGCTATCTGCAACAGAGAGGAGGCTTTCAGAAGGTACCTTCGCTATCCAACTCCTGACTCTCACTCAGCTTATATTTCTGGCCAGAATCGTGCAAAATCTGTTCTTCGACTCACCAAAAATTCCTTCATCCGACAAAAATGTGAAAACCTATCCAATTCCAATTCTTCTCGTTCTTTCTGGCATCTATCTAAGAACCTTCTCAACAACTTTACTTCCTCTTCTTTCCCCCCCTCTTTCCCATTCTGTTGGCTCAGTTGCCGTCTTTTCTCCTTATAGAGCTGAACTCTTCGCTGAAACTTTCTCTTACAACTCAACCTTGTACGATTCCGGTGCTGTTCCTCCATCTCCTCCTCCCTCTGACCTTATTTTGTCTGAAATTAGAATCTCTTTCAAATATATTTTTTTCTGCCCTATCTGGGCTCAACGCTAGGAAGGCGTACGGTCCTGATGATGTTCCTCCTGTTCTTGAATGTGCTTCTGTGTTGACACCTTTCTTAGGCAACCTCTTTCGTCTTTTGTCTCTCATCTGGTACTTTTCCTTCCTGCTAGAAGTTCGCTTTCATTCAGCCTGTCCCGAAGATGGGTGACCGCTCTCAACCCTCCAACTATCGTTAATTGCTTTGATTTCTTACCTTTCCGAAGTCTTTGAATCTATCCTTAATAGGAAAATTCTTAAACACCTTTCTTCTCACAATCTTCTTTCAGATCGTCAGTATGGGTTCCGCAAAGGGGCGCTTTACTGGCGATCTTCTTGCATATTTCTCTGACTCTTGGTCATTCTCCTTTCTGAATTTCGGTGAAACCTTTTGAGAAAGGCTGGTACAAATCTTTAATTTCGAGCTGCCCTCCTTCGGTTTCTATCCTTTTATCTGTGCCTTCACGCTCTTTTCCTTTCTGGTCGATTTGTAGCTGCGGGTGTAAATTGCCACTGCTCTTCTCCTGACGCTATTATTCGTGATATTCGTCAGTTCTCTGTCCTGTCTCCCACTCTATTCCTTTTATTTGTCAATGATCTTTCAAGTCACACTTCCTATCCCATCTACTCCTATGCCGATGATTCCACACTTCACCTCTCCACCCGCTTCACAAAGCGTCCCTCTCAACACTCACTCCTTTGTTCCACATGAGACGGCTATGGAGCTACTATCCTCTGACTGAGGCAAAGAAAACCTTTTTGCTGTCAATGCCTCAAAAACTCAGTTCCTTCATCTGTTTTCTTGTCACAATCTTCTACACGACTATTTCCTTATCTTCAACAATACACAACTCAATTCTTCCTCTTCTCTTAACATTCTTGGTGTTTCCTTTCCTCGTGATCTTTCCTGGAAAGATCACATATACTCTCTTTCTAAAACAGTTTCTAAGATGGGTGCGTTGTACTGGCTCCGTAGTTTCTTCATTCTCACTCATTTGCTGTCTCTGTACATGGGTCTTGCTCGCCCCTGTATGAAGTACGCTTCTGATGTGTCGGGTGGCTCGACCCACACAGCTCTACTCGACCGGGTGGAATCAAAGGCTTTTCGTTCCATGAATTCCCCGCTTCTTACTGACTAGCTAATCCCTCTCTCTTCGCCGGAATGTTGCCTCACCCTCTCTTTACTATCGCTACTATAACGGGCATTGCTCTTCTGAACTTTCTAACTTCATCCTTCCTCCTTTAAGGAGATCCTGCAGTACCAGACTTTCGACACATTCTCATCCCTTTTATGTCCAACTCTCTAACGCAAAGGTTAATCTGTATTCTAAATCGTTCATCTATTGAACCGGTCAACTCTGTAACAGCATTTCTCAATCAATCTTTTTCCTCTGTCGATGACATTCAATCTTTTAAATGCAGAGTGTCCAGGCATTTCGGAAACCCTGGACCTTGATATCGGCTCTCTCCTTCTCCTTCTATGTTTGGGGGGCATTTTTGGGGGTGCTTGATCTTGGCAAATAAAAACTTAAATGGAATACACTTAAAAATAGAATATAATTGTAAATGTTTGAGTATTTTTATACTTTATTAAGTTGCTCTTTGAGTAAGTCGATACTTGATTTCTATCAAATTTCAAATTTTACTTTTTGATTTTTCTTACACTTTGATTAAAAAAGTCAGCTTATTCCACGAACTAGCAGTAATAAGACCGCGAATCAATATCAGTCCACGGACCACTTATTGGAAAGTACTGATATAAATGACGCACACAAAATTAATGATTCAATCATGTGGTATTGTAACGAGTGAAAAAGCTTCATTTTAATTTTCTGTATGATTTGTAGTCCTTTAAGTTTATTTAGGTTCAACATCGTCCTCATAATCTTGGGAAGTTTTTGCACATATTGTAATCACATTTTAAATAAAGAACAAAACTTTCAAAGGACGAATTTTGAACATCCTCTCCGTTGAAATGTCTGATAAAACTGTAAGTAGAATGACACCCTTTATTACTACAGTATGCAGACAAACAAAGAACCCATTTTTAGAGTGATAAAAACACTTTTACATAAATAGAAGAAGAAGAAGAAGAAGAAGACAAGGAAGGAGAAGAAGAGGAAGAAGAAGAAGAGGAAGAAGAAGAAGGGAGAGGCTAAATAGCGACCTATGTAGGGGAAAAGTTTACCAAGCATTTTGGACATAATTATTACGATTTCACAGAAACACTTGCGCTATAAGTTTTTTGTAGGAATATACTGTGTATCACCATGAATCATAACGAAAAAATATATTTGAAGGACGTGGTACTTTGGAATATCACCAACGATATTCGAGTGTGTATATATATATATATATATATATATATATATATAGAGAGAGAGAGAGAGAGAGAGAGAGAGAGAGATAGTCATAAATCAACTTGGCTTTGTAACAAGAGAAAGGGAGCGTAGTAACCTAAAAAGAAGAAAGAAAAGGGAATGAAGGAGCTGGAAAAGGTGATCCCCTTTTAATGACAAGAATTAATTGCGCAACGATTTTTTAATATAATAAATGCTAAATAAATGAATGAACATTACAAGTTTAGTAATAAGCAGGATAAGTAGACATAACAATATGTGTCATTAATCAAATAATGAAAGAATTTGGGAGAATTTTAAAACAAAAATTAACTTTTTTATATGAAGGAAGAAGATTTAACGTGGAGACTGAAAAACAAAAGTGCATGAGCTGCCGTTGTTTAATAATTAAAAAATAATATGTAAGCTTACATTTATTTAATCTGAAGGTCAAAGCATATTTTTAGTTTAATTATAGGGAAACAATACATGAAACCTTTATAACATACATATTATTCTCCTCTCCCTCTTCAAGTATCAATGGGAGTGGGAAAAGGAAAAATGATTTTTTTATATTTATTGTTATTAATAAAATTAGTCTGTTGAAGGGACATCCGCGGTAATGTAACAATATTCAGTACCCAGTCATAAAAAAGCATAGGTGTGTTATGAAACTATTTCTCAACTAATTATATATTTTTTTTTAATTTAAGTGTCTCATTGGGTTTTCTCTGCTGAATTTTTCCATGACTACACAATAACACCAAAGATGTGTTAGGAGTTACGGATGATTGGATGAAAACAATCGGACCGCGAAGATATCAGAATTTTATTGTAAGCATTGTAAAAACAATACCGACAATGAAATTTTAAATGCTTTTAATGCGCCATTTCTGTAATATCGCTTTTATCTTAAAAGCCAGAGGATGCCTTAAATTTAATCATATTACAGTGGATTAAGAATTTAAATGCCTATCATTTCCTGTGATACATACCGCAAATATATAAGAGAGAGAGAGAGAGAGAGAGAGAGAGAGAGAGAGAGAGAGAGAGAGAGAGAGAGAGAGAGAGAGAGTTACAAGGACAAGAAGTACCTCAAAAGGCCTTGCGGCTCATATCGAGGAGGTATCAATGGCAACGGGCGCCAGGGAAAATTCCTACACATTGTCACAACTAGCTTCTCGAATAGCTACCCCAGAAGACAGTAACACATCCTCAAATAGTGTGCAAGATTCGGACTCACCTTTTCTTGAACTGATCCACAGAAGAACTGTTGACAACTTTCGAAGGTAGCCTGTTCCACGTGTCACAGATCTTATAGGTAAAGTAATTCCCACACACACTAGTGCTAAACCGTTTCAGATCCAACTTCCAACCATTGTTGCGAATTGAGTTATCATTTAATCTAAACATGCTTCTAAAATCGACATCGTCGAACCCGTGTAAGAGCTTGAAAACCTCGATGAGTTGACCGCACAGCCTCCGAGTTTTCAGCGTAAACACGTTCAGGGCGTGTAAGCGTCGATTGTAGCCCATATGCCTAAGAGAAGGGATGAACTTTGTGGCCCTTGCCTGGACTCGCTCCAGCCTCTCAATATCTTTCTTGAGGGTGGGCGACCAGAACTGCACAGTGTACTCCAGGTGCGGCCGAACCAGGGAATTGTACACAGAGAGAGCAGAATATCCTTGTTGCGAAATCGGAATTGCCTCCTCATATAACCCAACAGCTTCTGGGCTTTCTTTTCCACCTCTACGCATTGTTTGGTAAACTTAAGGTCGCTGCTAATTAGCACACCCAAGTCCTTTTCCAAATCAGTGACCTCGATATTACTGCCCATCATGGATTAGTCCGACTTGGGATTGGCGTGGCCAATGTGAATGACAGTTCATTTACCCAAGTTAAACGGCATTTGCCATTTTTCGGACCACTTTTCTATCTTACGTAGGTCCGCACGCAGTTGCTCGATCGCTTCGGGCGGCCCAACATTGGCCCCAAGCTTGGTGTCATCAGCGAATTTGGCGATCCTACTGACGATGCCATCGTCGATATCATTTATGTAAATGAAAAACAATAGTGGGCCCAAAACGGAACCCTGAGGAACCCCGTTAGTGACTGAGGCCAACCAGAGGTAGCCCCTTAAATTATAACTCTCTGCTGCCTATTCTTCAGGCAGTTTTCAATCCAGCTACTACTACCCCATCGATACCCATCGCGCGCACTTTGGCCATTCGCGGGCGGTGAGGTACCTTATCAAAGGCTCTCTGAAAGTCAAGATAAAGTATATCAATTGCCCTACTCGCATCGTACTCACTCCACATGACGTGGAAAAACTCAAGCAGGTTGGTGAGACACGACCTATGCCGCCTAAGCCCACGTTGGGAGTCCCCAAGCAGCTTGTAGGAATCCAAATGGTTAACGATCCTATCCGCTATTATCCCCTCTAATAGTTTACCTCCGACCGAAGTGAGACTAATGGGACGATAGTTCCCTGGACTTTCGCGATCCCCTTTTTTAAAGATAGGGGTTACATTGGCTTCCCTCCAGTCACCAGGCACCTGGCCCGTCTCCAACGATTTGTTGAAGACTGTAGCCAGGTGAGGAGCCACCTGGTCGCGCACCTCCCGCAACACTCTGGAGAGGACCTGGTCTGACCAAGGAGCCTTAAACGCATTCAGTTTGTCTATTCTATCGGCAACGTCTGTCGCGGTACACCGAACATTATCCAGGCCAGTACCGTCGTGCCTGACGCCTGGCTCGGAGATGACGCGGGTGTCCTCCCTGGTGAACACTCCCGCAAAGTACTCATTGAGCACATTTGCGATGTCCGCGTTGGAGGTCTGCAGCGCAATGCTGGGGTCCTTTAACGAGCCTATCATTCTTCTAATGGGCTTTTTACTATTAACATAACTGAAGAATTACTTAGGGTTCCTTTTGCAGAGGCTTACCACCCGGAGTTCTTCGTTACGTTTCGCTAGCCTAATCTTCGCCTTCACTTCCCTGCACAGGCGGACATACGCCTCAGTGTTCTCGTGGGAACTATTGGCCTTCGCCCTCCTATACGCAGCTTTCCTATTTCAGATAGCCGAAGCGATGTCCCGACTTAACTACTTAGGCTGCGTTGAGGCAGGGGTGGCCTGTTTTGAGGGTATGGCAGCAGACTGCAGCACCATAAAGTGGTACCGGAATGCACTCCACACTCCCTCAACATCGCCGCCCACCTCTACCCCCACCTCACCTCCGCTATCCCGAAGGCCAACAAAGTCCGCCCGCCGTAGATCGGGCTTACTGCGTCGCGAGTTACTACACTTCACCCGAGGGATGCAGACACAGAACCTAATCAGACCGTCATCACTCCCACCCAACGATTCGTCAACGGTAAGGCCAGTGACGAGGTTGTCTTCGGTCGTGAATACTAAGTCTAGAACGCTTTCGCCTCATGTAGGCCCATTGACCCACTGAGTAAGGAAGTTCTCATCAGCAAAGTCAACTAGCTTCCTCCCTTCAGCATCAGCAGTCCTGTCTTCCCAGTTTATGCCGCGACAGTTGAAGTCTCCTAAAACTACACACACCCTGTCCCGTAGCAGGCTACGGAGTTCGGTGTACAGGGCTGTATCGTCCTCGAGGAGGAGATGTGGAGGTCTGTACACCAAAATTAACCTATAGTTCGTCCCTCCCACGTTCAGATCGACGCCAAGCAGCTCCCGTTCCGATCGGAACTGGCAGTCAACCGGACTCAACGTATCCCTCACCTATATTAGTACCCTCCCCCCCTCCCAACGGGTGCGGTCCTTGTGAAACATTCTATAACCGGGAATCTCGAACTCCCCAACGTAGTCCCTACGATCAGTATGAATCCAGGACTCGGTGATAGCAACGATATCCTGGTATTCTGATGCTAAGAGAGCGGAGCTCACAAAACTTATTCCTAATCGACCTAGCATTAAAAAGCACTGCACGGAGGGAGCCTTCCCTATTCTGACCGCCCCCTAGCACGACCCGTTTCCCGAACAGCCAGGGCTGTCGGGAGTTGAAGAGCCCCTCACCAACGAGGGGGCAACTTCCGCAGGAGGCTGAGCCCCCCTCCAACGGGGAAGGAGGGTCACCCACCTGTACCTGGACGCACCCTTCAGTTGAAGGTACGTCCGCCACCGGCTCAACATCATCTCTCCCCGGTGGGAGCCCGTCATCTCTCCCCAGGCTCGACTTCACCATTCTGTATAGGTGAGAGAGAGAGTTACAAGGAGATACAAGGACAAGAGGAAGCCTCAAAGACCTTCCGGTCGACTCTGGGAGGTTCCTGTTATTAAACAAGTTTATTTTTCTTTTAACTATCCTAGCAGTAGTAGAAAACTGGATAGAAAAGTAGAAGGTTCTCTCCCCACCCTCCGCTCCCTTCCTGCCAGAGGCAGGTACGGAAAAAGGTTGAAAAAAATACCTTGACCCTGGAAAAGTAGCCAAGAAAATTTTACAGGAAAGTGGAGAATATATAAATAGCTCTATATTTAGCATGCTCACAGAGACACCGTGCAAGCGAACTCCTGCAGAGTTATGTTATGTTTTAGTCTTAAACTATGAGAGTATTCAGTACTTTGTCTAGCCTATTTTTAAAGACATTTACACTTTGACTGGAAACAACCTCTGAGGGAAGTTGGTTCCAGATATTAACTATTTTATAAGAAAAGAAATTCCCGCAGAGAGAGAGAGAGAGACTATATTTTAAAAAATTACTGACCTATAATTTTGGAATAAAAATGGCGTTAAAAAAACTTAAATTTACTTGCGTGACATCTTGTCGGCGGCACTACAAACACATGGTCCCTGTCAGTATACTTGAGCAGACAATCAGTTGGGGAAGAGAGAAAAATAACTGAAATACACTCTTTACAATGAGGAAATATACAGGGTGTACATAAAGTCAGGATCTATTTTTGTGAAGCACTTGGAAATTATATGGAATTCAATCATAAAATGATAAAGTGGTAACATTTATTAAATAATTAAGAGTAGGATTCGACGTGACGCCCATCAGTATCCCTGCACAGCTCAAATCGTTCCGCAGCATTTCTAAACACATTCTGGAGTATTTGCGGGGTTATGTTATCTGCAGCAGTTCGTATACGTGTACGTAAGTTTTCAAGACTCGTAATCTTCGTCTGATAGACGTGCGATTTGATAAAGCCCCATGCAAAGAAATCTAAAGGGGTTAAATCTGGTGATCTCGCTGGCCAAGGTCTGTTGCTTCCTCGTCCGATCCAGCGATTTGGAAAACGTCCATTTAGATAATCCTGAACAATTTTGGCATAGTGACAAGGAGCACCATCATGTTGATAGACGACGGTACTAACAATCTTATCCCCGTCATCTATCAACATGATGATGCTCCTTGTCACTATGCCAAAATTGTTCAGGATTATCTAAATGGACGTTTTCCAAATCGCTGGATCGGACGCGGAAGCAACAGACCTTGTGTTGCGAGATGACCAGATTTAACCACTTTAGATTTCTTTGCATGGGGCTTTATCGAGTCGCACGTCTATCAGACGAAGATTACGAGTCTTGAAAACTTACGTACACGTATACGAACTGCTGCAGATAACATAACCCCGCAAATACTCCAGAATGTGTTTAGAAATGCTGCGGAACGATTTGAGCTGTGCAGGGATACTGATGGGGGTCACGTCGAATCCTACTCTTAATTATTTAATAAATGTTACCACTTTATCATTTTATGATTGAATTCCATATAATTTCCAAGTGCTTCACAAAAATAGATCCTGACTTTATGTACACCCTGTATATATAGCACTGGTACCTCTTTTATTTTAAAAAGTACACATTTGTTATTATTAAGCTCCACCCACCCCAAATACCTTTCACATACACACACACACACACACACACACACACACACACTCGTATCTCATAACCATACTGTGTTATGTTAAATAAAACTAATGGCAATGTTAATGATATTGTTTTATGTAATACAGGGTGTTTATAAAGTCCCTATCTATTTCAGTGAAAACGTAGCAAAAAGGGTAAAATTCAATAACAATATAATAGAAGGCATACATTTAATGAATACTTAAGCATATGAATCTACATGAGCACCATAAGTATCTCTACAGAGTTCGAATCTGGCAGCAGCATTGCGGAACACATTGTGGAGCATGGCAGGGGTTATTTTTGTAACTGCTGTTACGATACGAGTACGTAAATTTTGCAGATCTGTAGCCCTCGTTTGATAGACGTTTGATTTGATAAAGCCCCATGCAAAGAAATCCAAGGGCGTTAGATCAGGAGATCGAGCTGCCCAGGGCCTGTTGCCTCCACGTACCATCCACCGATTTGGAAATCGTTCATTTAGGTACTCTCGAACAATGTTCATCGATAACATTACGTACCGCATTTACAGCATGCTTAGAGACACTTGGACGTCCAGATCTTGACTCATCATGAACTGATCCCGTTCTTTTAAATTTATTAAGCAAATCACGAATTGTCTTGTCTGTAGGACCTGGCTTGTGAAATGTTCTTTCAAACCTCTCTATAATTGCATTTCTTTCCTTTAATCCGAAGTGTCACCACCATCACACGTTCTTGTACATTCATTTTTATAGGGTTCTGCAACAAATAAAAACCGTTAATTCAACGAATAGATAGGGACTTTATAAACACCCTGTATTCAAAACAGGGAAATGGAGGAAATAGCGTGAGAGAGAAAGTGTATGTAAATATTTTTTATTTTCAAATACGATAAATCATTTTCAGTTCTGCAAAATTTCAGATTTTTGTTTAAATTTTCGAGAAGTTTTCGAGTAAAAACTGAAAAATACGTTATCCTAACTTTCACTTTTTAATTAATGTAAAGTCTTTTTAAAGTTATAACTTAATAATTAGATGAAGAGTTTATCCCCCTTTTTTATTCCTGAAAAGTTTTCTTTTCCGAGGAAAGAAATACAAGGGTAACTAATGAACATAGTTTGTATTGAATTTTTTTTTTATTCTTCCTCGACTGGGCACCCAGTTTATTCCTGGAGAGAATAATTCGGCAGTTTACGGTACTATACATGATGTCTACGCCTTCTTATAACATTTAAACTCCAATTACCGTAAATGTACGAAAACCATATTTGTAAAAGGGGCTTCTTCATTGAGACGAACTAACGCGTCTTGCGAATAATTTCTAACTTAATCTTCTTCTGGAAAACAAAATGGGGCCCAAAAGGACTTTTATTCGTTCTTCCAATTTGAATTGATGTGCGCCCAGAATGCATCAAATAAATTACTGGCAAATACTTGATGTTGTGCTAATTCTAGAGAAAGTTAATTGCCTTCTACGAGAATGAACGCCGCCAATTCTGGGAACAGTAAATTTTAGTTAACGTACTGAATTGCAGCTCTTCTTTTCTTTGTAATTATTTAGATGCGTGGATAATTTTATCAAATTTTATATTAAATTAAAGAATCCCTTTGTCAAATTGAATTATTATTTATGATGTTTGAAGTAAATGTAATGGAACAGAGGGTAAAATGGGTGAAATTTCCATAAGGATTTGGATAAGGTTCGGATCTTTATACATTTCTTCGACGGTTAATTTCATAGGTATTCTGGTAACTTATCATAACCTAACCAAGCCTATGCGACTCATGGTAACCAGCCTTAACTTAATGTAACTCTCAAAACTGTCAATAGAATGTTTTATCGTCGAAATGTCGCACGGCTGGATAGTTTGACCTCATTGATTAACTGCTATGAAGCTATTCCTTATATATAGGTTATTCAACTCCATCTGCAGTAGTATGGTTTCATCCACTTAGAGCAGGGGTTCTTAACCTCTGGGTCGCGAGTCGCGACCCAAACTTGGGTCATTAAATTATCATTTATCATTTATTTATGTTATCCCTAATCATTTTACCATTATTATTTATTTTATTATCTATTACCAGTGAACTGTTTGAAGGCATTGGTCGCCGAGCTAGCCCCGAGACCAGAATTTGGATCGCAGCCTAAAAAGGTTAAGAACCCCTGACTTAGAGGAACCGTCCGTAATGGGTGGTGGTGGTGAGTGTGGGTACGGCCTCGGAGGAAAAAGATTTAGGTGTCTTTGTTATAAACGATTTAAAGTTGTCAAAACAATGTTCAGTCACGAGCAGTAAAGCTAATAGAGTATTGGGTTTTATTTCTCGTAATTTTTAATATAAATCTAAAAAATACTGTTTTTACATTATACAAATCGCTTCTCAGGACTCATTAAGAATATGCTGTACAGTTTTGGTCGTCCTATATATGGGTAAGGATATAGAAATGGTAGAAATGGCTCATCGCCGAGCACAAAGCTTATTCCAACATTACGTGGTAAACCATACGAAGAGAGATTCAAAGAGCTGAATTTGTATACGCTTGAAACAGCGTTTGAGAGGCGAATTAATTCACGTGTTTAAAAATTTAAATAAATTTTTTTACCTAGACAATATGAATATTACGAGGAACAACGGTTTTAAAAAAGGGGCAAAAGATTTGAGACCACGTTGGGAGGGGCTGTTTCACCTCTAAGCTAGTCGAGTTAGAACCCCGCGGAGGTCGTGGCGAACACTTCGGTAAATATGTTTAAGAATAGGTTGGACAGGTACATTATTTGCATAAATTTGCTTTAATAATAGCTTTTTTTTATTTACTTGTTTTTAATTGATGGAAATTCTCAGAAGTCAAAATCTCCGAATGGCTATATTTAATTATTTTGGGAAGCTACTCCTTTTTCCCTCCTTCTTTCTTCCAAATTTTGCTCCTTCCTTTTTTTTTCTCGTTATTATAAAGGGAGCTGCTCGCATTGAGTTTTTATAGGATATGACAGAGTAATGTTCCGTTTGCCAATAAATATAGTAGATGAGGTTGGTTTGGTATGGTTTCAGAGCACTGGGAGTTCTCAGATGATACCCCTATTGGTAGAGACGGGAAGCTTGATAGGAACTCTCGGGAGTCAAAATCTCCGAAGAGACGTTTTCAGTTTTAGGGATGTTACTTGGGTATACAATGTAGGACTGTTAGTACTTTTTAGGAAAATTGCGATATATTTAACTTAGCTAGCTAGAGAAATTCTCATAGTTTTATACAGACGTAGTGATCTCAGGTGATGGAACTCTCGGCGGTCAAAACCTCCTAATACATATATTCAACTTCAGGGAAACTACTTAGATAGAGTAGAATTTTAGTTTTAAATAGTGTGTAACAAAACTTTTTGAGAAAAAGGACAAAAATTCACGCATATGTACACCATTGGAAGAATTCTTAAATTTCGGGGTGCCGGCCACCTGGAGGTACCTCTGGATTAGTGCTTTCTTATCAAGTAATTGCTATACGAAGGACGCAATATAAATTACGTTATGATAAATCTTTCTTGAAAAAAAGGGGAGGGAATCACAAACTAATAATGATTATTACTGTCTTGTTCGAGGTTAAAAATCTTGCTCGGCCTTCCTTATTTCGTGATATGAACTTCATTTCAAGTAGAAATTCAGAAATGAAGACGAGATTCTGCTCATGTCAGCGAGATTTTTTCTAAATGGAGACCCTGGCAGTTGTTTCAAATTCTATAATTTAAAATTGGGTTCTTCGCTAATTGGTTTTGAGCGGTAAGACCTGACTGACCTATAGGGCCTAGTCTGTCTCTGATTACAGTTCGATAAGATAAAACCAGATTGAAAATACTTATCGAAATATTCAAGACAATAAGTGTATCTTAAGTACAATAACCACACTTACACGCATTTATATGCTTTATATAGCCGAAGGAATTGAAGAAAGCATGGCAAAACAACATAAATATTGGTCTCATTTGAACGAACACTTATTTGAGGGGGTGGATGGGTTCTGCAAGGCGTAATCGGTAGGAACGCTGACTTTGAAACCACGCGACGCGAGTTCGAGTTCC
Organism: Bathynomus jamesi; assembly: GCA_023014485.1. NCBI lineage: Eukaryota > Metazoa > Arthropoda > Malacostraca > Isopoda > Cirolanidae > Bathynomus > Bathynomus jamesi. Next base: position 2,840,137 of record JAJOZX010000003.1, on the reverse strand, counting down.
ACTAGCTCCTAGTATCTCACTCGAATACCTCTTCCCTTTCCATCCACGACAGTCTTTCACAGAACGGTAGAGGATAAGACTACATTGAACTAATCATAAGTCTTCCCTTCGTGTTCGACTGAATGTCAAGAAGGGAGAGAGAACTTACTGTCGAATCAAAGCCTCTCCTCACTTTCATTCCTATAAATTCTGCCATTTGAGATTAGTAAAGCGTGAGAACATATTAATTAAAATAATTAACGCGTGTACGTATAATGATGCGCGTGACACGTATTTTGAAGACTATTTTTCGTCTTCAATCTCCGCTTCGTATTTTCCACTTCAGTCTTCTCTCTTAACTGTTTTTAATTAAATTCGTTTCCGTTTTCATTTCCTCTCCTTCATTTCTGTCATTTTCTTTACTTCTTCATTTCTCTCATTTCCCTTTTGAGATCACATTTTGTGTAATCAAATGCCTTTCCCTTTCAACGTTCTTCATTGAGTTGCTGTCAGATACAGTTAACACAAGTGATCGAAATTAAATACCAATTCACATTTCCATGTTTTTCTCTGTATGTATTTGTCTGTCTCTCTGTCTGTATATATATGTATGTGTTATACAGTATATATGACGCGGCGCGAGTACGAGGGACGAACTTGCCAAACCAGTTTTGAGATAGACGCGTTTAAACTTTGGCTATTGTGTACGAGGGGAGCATAGCGCAAATACACGCATTGAAAAGAATTACATTTTGGGTGTATGAGGGTGGATATTTGGTTATACCAATTGTCTGTACATGTGGGGAGGGTTGAACTATTCATTTGTGGAACAACCGCAAAATCGCAAATGTGGTCAGTTCCCCTCGTACTCGCGACCCCTCATATGTATTTATGGATGTATAGGATAAATTAACACATCATTTTTTAACTTCATCTTTTAAAAACATCGGATATAAACCTCTGTTTCTCAAAGGTAAACAACGAAAGTTCTTGCCACTTCTTCAACTGCACTCATGAACCATATTTGAAAGCTTTCTCCTTTTCAACGAGGAAATGGCAGACAGAATCGCTTTGTCGCTTCAAACCATTATAAGCCCAAACCGAAACTTTCTTTTACCTACTCTTCATTTGTAGAGGAGATTTTCCCATATGTATATACTGTATATATATATATATATATATATATATATATATATATATATATATATATATATATATATAGTGTGTGTGTGTGTGTGTGTGTGTGTGTGTGTTGAATTTTGATGTCTTCGAACGACGGTTCAGACCTCTCTTCAGCATTCCGCCTCATTTCCGCCTGAAATATACAGGTTAGCCCAAAAGTAGGTATACAGTTGATGATTTATGTAATGAAACTTTACACATAACATGTGTTAATCACGCAGGTGTTCATTATTATCTACCCTGAAAGGAAAATGAATTTAAAATATCAACATATGAAACTGTATACCCACTTTTGGGCACTCTGTGTATATATATATATGTATATGTATGTATATATATATAATATATATATATATATATATATATATATATATATATTAAAATCAATGCCTCTCACCTTTAATTACTTCGTGAAATAAGGTTGTTAGATAAGATAAGGTTAGATTACTAATGTGTGATGGCTGCGACTGAGAGTCACAAGCATTACGTGAAAGACGGGGGAGGAGAATGTAGACATCAATCGACAAGGGAAGACAGGAGACAGGGAGTGCTGGAATTCCAGTTTCTCCTGTCACTGTCCTCCTTAGCTGATCTTTTACTGTTTCTCATTTACCCTGTGAGCAGTCTAGCATGCTTTCAAACACACACTTCTCTCCCTATTCTTCACTACACATACACGCGTCTTACACGCTACATAATCTTTTCAAAATAAAAAAAATAAAAAAAAAACAGTGGCAATAACTTCAAGAACCTCGGAGTCCCCTGGGGAGGGGACCTTAAATGTCCCTACTTCTGGCTCTCCCGCGCCGATACCGAGAACGCAGACCCGGGCAGCGGGGTTGGATCTGCCACTGCCCTTTCGAGATGCTTTGAGCATCTAACTCAGTGATGGCAAACCTATGGCACGCGTGCCATAGGTTCGCCACCACGCCTGGCACGCCGAAGCATAGAAAATGTTATCCAAAAAATGAATATAAAATAATAGACTTAATGTTTATAATTTGGTGTAATATACGAGGGGCGGTCAGAAAATAAGTTTACACGGCGTATAATTTCGTAACTAAAGCACCTACATTGATTATGTTTGTATCAGGTGAATTCGTTAAGCATTGTTGGCAACACTGCCAGTCGATTCGGCTGCCATCTACCGTACATTGGTTATACGAGTCAGTTGAACATGGCGGCACGACTGGAACAGTGCCCTGTCATTTCTGCAACGATATTCCGAGTCTGTCAGTGGTTAAGAATTTCTCGAGCGCATTGTCATAGGAGACGAGACATGGGTTCATCACCGTACTCTGGAAACAAAACGTGCCAGCATGGAATAGAAACACCTTGGGTCCCCTCGACCAAAGAAGTTCAAGATTGTGAGGTCCGCTGTCAAAGTGATGGTTACCGTGTTTTGGGACCACAAAAGCGTTTTGCTCGCAGACTGATACAAGCATAATCAATGGGTCCTTTAGTTACGAAATTATGCGCCGTGAAACTTATTTTCTGACCGCCCCTCGTATATAAACTTTGGTGGGCACGCGAATATTTTTTTATGGTTTACATGGTTCTTTTTGGCACGCGACTGTAAAAAGGTTTGCCACCTCTGCTGTAACTGATTCACTTTCCATAAATTTCTGCAACATTCGTGGCCTTTTCTCAAATTTTCAATCTGATGAACACCACCTCTCCTCCTCTAAACCTCACCTTCTCTTCCTCACTAAACTCAGGTGTTTAGGACGACTGAAAGCAACCCCCTTTTTAGTACCCTCATACTTCCACCATACTCAATTTCACTCCAAATGTGGATGTTCCGTATATGTACGCAATGACCTCGTATCCAAGAACTCGAATCCTCCGAATTCTATACCCTCTGGCTACAGCATATGTATCCCCGATCGCCTTGGAGATAGGCCCAACATTCTAAATTTATTTCTCACCAATCATCTATCTTCTAACTCTGTCAAACTTTTTTCTCCGTTGTGCTCCTCCCACCACACTCTCATGTCTGTTTCCTGTCCTGTCGCTCAAATTCGACTTTGGATCCTCCCAAGAGGAGACACTGGAATTTTGGCGCAGCTGATTGGGAAGCCCTTAAGCAATATTCTGATTTCCCATGGAAAGATTACTGGTTACATGGCACGAGCCCTTCCGAGTGTGCTGAGCGCATCACAGAGGTGTACAATCTATATTCTATTCTTACTACTAATGCAAAAAAACCTAGGTTTAAATTTATTTGTTCTAATGCTATCAGCAAGAGAGAGGAGTCTTTCAGAGTATACCGTCGCCATCCAACTCCTGACTCTCACTTAGCTTATATTTCTGCCCGGAATCGTGCAAAATCTGTTCTTCGACTCGTCAAAAATTCCTTCATCAGGCAAAAATATGAAAACCTCTCCAATTCTAATTCTTCTCACTTTTCCTGGCATCTAGCTAAGAACCTCTCCAGCAATTTTACTTCTTTCCTTCCCCTTTTCCATCCCGACGGATCATTTGTCGTCTCTTCTTCTGATAAAGCTGAACACTTCGCTAAAACTTTCACCTCCAACTCAACCCTGGACGATTCCACTGCTGTTCTTCCATCTCCTCCTCCCTCCGACTCAATTATTTCTGAAATTAGAATTTCTTCCAAAGATGTTCTTTCTGCCCTATCTGGGCTCAACTCTAGGAAGGCGTACGGTCCTGATGGTGACAATCCTGTTGTGCTTCGGTGCTGACACCCTGCCGATGCAAACTCTTGTCTTTGCCTCTCATCTGGTACTTTCTCTACCTGTTGGAAGTTCGTTTTCATTTAACCTGTCCCAAGAAAGGGTGACCGCTCTCAATCCTCCAACTATCGTCCAATTTCTTTGATTTCTTGCCTTTCTAAAGTTTTTGAATCTATCCTTAATAGGAAGATTCTTAAACACCTATCTTCTCACAATCTTCTTTCAGATCGTCACTACGGGTTCCGCATCGCTCTACTGGCGATCTTCTTGCATATCTCTGTGACTCTTGATCATCCACCTTTCGGGATTTCGGTGAAACCTTTTCTATTGCGCTTGACATATTAAAAGCTTTTTATAGAGTCTGGCACAAATCCTTAATCTCCAAACTGCCCTCCTTCGGTTTCTATCCTATTATCTGTGTCTTCACTAATTTCCTTTCGGCTGAACTATAGCTGTCATGGACGTCCGGAGGGTGGCAAGAGGGGGCAGTTGCCCTCCCTTGGAAATTTGTGTTTGCCCACTCAACGACTTCTATAATTCTACTGCAGTTCAGTCAGTGTTTCCACATTCAAGGAAATGTCGTTTACTTTACCTTTACTTTACCGAAGTGCCGTGTCGTTGAACTTAGAAGTGTTAAATAAACTATACTGAAAGATATAGTAATGGAATTATTTGCAAAGATCATTATATTGAGTGTTTTATTTATTTTTTTCTCTCGAAAACCTTTTGGTCAATTTCACTGAAACTTACACGATTATAGTTAATCATAGTATCATATAACATATAAAAAATGGACTTGACTGGTAGAAAAAAAATGCACTGCGACCACTACGAGTAAAAACCGTCATCTCCCCTTATCATAGCCTGCTTTCGGTGCTAAATTTATGTACTTAGTATTACTAAGTACATAAATTTAGCACCGAAAGCAGGCTATGATAAGGGGAGATGACGGTTTTTACTCGTAGTGGTCGCAGTGCATTTTTTTCTACCTAATAAAGAACTAATAAGAACTAAGAACTAATAAGTTAGTTTTTCCCCCCCTTGCGAAAAATCCTGCGGACGCCCCTGATAGCTGTGGTTGTAGATGGGCACTGTTCTTCTCCTAAAGCTATTATCAGTGGTGTTCCTCAGGGTTTTGTGCTGTCACCCACATTTTTCCTTTTATTGATCTATTAAGTCGCACTTCTGTCCTATCCACTCTTTTGCTTATGATTCCACTCTCTACTTCACAGGCTTCAAAAAGCGTCTCTCTCAACAGTCACTCCATGCCTCGCGTAGAACGCCTCTAGTACACCTGACCTCAGATCTTTTCTGCTATCTCTGATGGGGCAGAGAAAACCTTTTGCTTTTCAATACCCCAAAACTTCAGTTCCTCCATCTGTCTGCTCGTCACAGTCTTCCACACAACTATCCCCTTACCTTCAACAATACACAACTCAATCCTTCCTCTTCTCTTAACATTCTTGGTGTTTCCTTTTCTCACGATCTTTCCTGGAAAGATCACATATACTCTCTTTCCGAAACAGCATCTAAGAGGTTAGGTGTGTTCTATCCGCTCCGCGGATTCTTCACCCTCACTCAGTTACTGTCTCAGTACAGGGGCCCTATATGGAGTACGCTTCTCACGTACTTCTCAACCTACACGCTCAACTTGACCGGGTGAAATCAAAGGCTTTTCGTCTTTCGTCTTACTGACTGACTTCATTCCCTCTCTCTTCGCCGGACTGTTGCCTCACACTCTTTTTACTATCACTATTATAACGGACACTGCTCTTCTGAACGCTCTAACTGCATTCCTACTCCTTTAAGGAGATCCTGCAGTACCAGACTTTCTACACATTACTTATTCCTTTTCTGTCCAACTCTCTAATGGAAGGGTTACTTACTTAGCAATCAACACTGGAATAATCTTCAATCCAGGTTTCCTTCTGTCTATTAGACCTGCACTCTTTCGAACCCAGAGGAGCCAAGTATCTCAAAAATCCTGGACATTGATTTTGGTTCTCTTCTTCTTCTATGGATGGGGCGTTTTTGCGGGCATTCTCCTTGTCTCCTCCTTCCACTATAAAAAAGAAAACAGCACCCCCCCCCCACATATATATATATATATATTTATATATACACCATTATTAATACCTTTGCTAACCTTTGTTTAGCTTCTGCCAGAATTGTTCATTCTGACGAAGGTCAAGCTCATCACTCCACCTTAGGTCTACAGTTCAACGTGGAATTCGAACCACGATCCACCAGCAGCCCAACGCCTTAACCACTAGGCTACACCAGGGTACCCATTTATCTACCAATCAGTTTTCTTTATTGTGTGGAAGGAGGAACAGCTGGGTTTGCTGCGCACCGCCTGCCGTTACCGGGTCTCGATCCCGTGGCAGATTGGTTCGTAGTCAGCGACGCTAGCCACTACACCACCGAGGCGCATATATATATATATATATATATATATATATATATATATATATATATATATATATACACACACACACACACAGCTTCACATTGTAATCTTTATATATTTTTGATGAAAGGATGCCATAATTCTGTTTTATTACGTGGCCATTCTGTCTGGAAGCCATAAAATGATTGGACGTGACGTCACAATCGGGGGGGGAGCGGTCATTGTTTGCCAGAAACGAGTTTTCTTGTAATCAAGAAATAATTGACCCATCAGTCAATAATTACAAATAAATTTACGCCATTCTGTGTCCAAACTTTAAATATTAGTTTTATTTCTCTCTCCTTTGGGGGTATATATATAGATATATATATATATATATATATACACACACACCGAGAAAACTCTATTAGCGCAAATAACAAAACACGCTAAGTTGACCGGTTTTTTAAAAAACTGCTTTATTTCGTGTTACCAAATCTATTTTTTTACTTCATTTTGTTATAACAAAGAAAGATCGTATGTTTAAACCAACAAACCAAGTTTAGTTGTTGTTGTTGTTGGTTAGCCGATCAGCCCACCCCGATCGAGCAAACCGACGGCACGAAGGTAACCGATCGCCTTCTCCAGAGTGGACCAGAGGTTCAGCGCACTAGTAATGTTGTGTTGTGTTCTATGTTGTGCTAGAGCGGTACAGTCTGTTACAATGTGTTCAATTGTTTGTGAGGTGTCCTAGCACAGGTGGCAGGTGTCGTCTGTGGAGTTGTGTAGTCTGTGTTTATATGTCTGTAAGTTGGGGTGATGTCCACATCGAAATCGTGCTAAGTTAACTCGATCCGATCTGCTCAGGCTGGTCTCTGACCTGTCAATGGGTGGTGGCTTCGTGCCTAGGACCGCATTCGGACAGAGTCGTGTCAGTGCTTTGTGGGTTAGGTGTGTGTGTGTGTATGTGTTTTCTGTACTGTGTGATGTCTGTGGGGGTGTGGTATGGAATGGAGTATTTGATTATAATGTCTCTCTGGTGTTACCTTAGTGGTGCGAGGTGTTGGTGCATGATTGTATATCTAGTGGCAAGGGTGTTGTGGGTTAGTTGTCGTTGCTTCCATGAATTGTGTTCCCCTCATGTTTAAATGTTCCCAAATTTTCAGTATTTTTGTTTCTGTGTGCAGGTGTTCTATTGGTGTTGTTTGAGTACATCCTGTAATGATACGAAGTGCCTTGTTTTGTATTGTCTGTAAGGTGTTTATGTGTGTGTTGGAGATAATGGGTGCCCAGCATGGGCTAGCATTGTCCATAACTGAGGGACTATATTGTTTGTATTTGAGTGATGTTGTTTCCTGCTGGTGTCCAAAGTTTGTGCCTGTTAGTACCCTAGGCGTGTTACGTCTTGACGTACATTTGTTTTTAATGTCCTGAATGTGGTTTGCCAAAGATAATGATGTGTTGTATGTGACCCCAAGTATTTTAGTCCTGTGAATGTGTGGAATGTTGGTGTTGTTTAGTGTAATCTGTGGAGTTATCTGGTGTTCTTTTGTTTGCTTGTTAGCAAGGTGATGTTTGATTTTGTGGGCGCTACTTTGAGTCTATTGTGTGTGAGCCAGTCTTGTATACTGTTTATGTATGTTTGTAGGTTATTTGTAGCGGTGTCGATGTTGTTGTGGGTGGATGTTAGAGTGATGTCATCTGCATATGATGATAAGGTAAGCTTGTTATCTATGGGTGTTGGAATGTCATGCATGTATAAGTTGAAGAGTGTTGGTGAGAGAACGGAACCTTGAGGGACCCCGTTCGGAAAAAGCTTGTTTTTGGATGACTTGCCATTAAATGTGACATGTGAGTATCCTCCTGAAAGATAGTTCCTCAGCCACTTTTTGGTGTTATTGTGCATGTTTGTGTTTAGTATTTTGTTTATGAGAGGGAAGCGTGGGATAGCATCAAATGTTTTACTAATGTCTATTGTTGCTAATAGTGTACGTTGAGCTGGTCGTCTGGAGTTGATGCAATCCAAAATGTGCTGCGTGAGGTTAGTGATTAATGTCGTGGTTGAGTGGTGATGTCTGAATCCATGTTGAGTAGGCGATAGTGGTATGTGTGGGTTGGTGATTTGTAAGATTAGTCTTTCTGTTACTTTGGTATGAATATGTGTTGATGTTTGTGAGAGCTAGTATTCCCTGTGGGCCCAAGTGTTTAAATTGTATGTTAGATATGTTGTCTGGTCCAGTAGCCTTCAAATTCTTAATGTTTTTGATGATCTTGGTGGTCTGGTCTGTATTGGAGGGTGTAATGGTGGTGTCGAATCTGTAGGTTTTCTTGTGTCTGGCTGTTTGTCTGTCTGCGTGTTTCTGGTTGTTGTCTCTGTTTAGGTGACTTATCTTTGCGTAGTGATTAACTAGAATGTTAGCTTGTTGTGTATATGTTGGGATATGATTTTGGCTGCGACAGATAACCGCGTATGAGGTGTGAATGCCGCTGTTAGAGTGGGTAATGCTGTTTATAGTCTTTTATAGCCTGGATGCATCTGTGGAGTGGTTTAGCGTTGTTATGAATTCCCTAAATGTTTCTGTTTGTTTTTCTTTAAGTTTGTTGTTTATTTCTGTGTTGAGCTTTTGTATCTGCTGCTTTATGGCTTCTGTGTGTGCTGTTTGTGTGTTGTTTGAGGTTGTTACGTTGCCTTATGAAGTGGGCTATTTCTCTAGTGTAATTTGGGTTGTATTTCCTAATGTTGCCCTTGGGTATGTATTTATTTGCATTATTGATGATCTGATTGAATGTCTTGAGTGTTGTATTGATGTTTATGATGGGTGTGCTGTTTAATGTGGTGAATTGTTCTTCACTCTGTATTTTGAACTGTTCCCAATCAGCTTTCTTGTAATTTCTGTAAGTGTGCCTAAGGCTGTTGGAGCAGAGTGTAGAACGTGTTGTAATGATGATTGGCAGGTGGTCTGATGACAGTTATTTTTCTGTTCTCCAGTGTGTATGTGTTGCTAGAGAGGGGGAACAGAACGTTATGTCTGGGGAGGAGTATGAGTATCCTGCTTGATGTGGTATGTACCACGTGACCACAAAAATTGTCCCTGTTTTTAATCGCTTATTACTCAGTCATTATTGCAGCTTCACAAATGAAATAAAAAGCATTCGAAAGAGAACATTTTAAAGTTTTAATTTATTATACATGTGTTCAAAGTGACGTCCCTGGACATTCTTACATTTCACACAACGGGAAAGGAAGTTATTTATTACATTTTCCAAAACGCTGCATTCAATGGACTGTACACTCTCTACCACCGCTTGCTTTAATTCTTCGATAGAGGATGGCTCTTGCCTGAATACTTTGTCCTTGACAAATCCCCAGAGAAAAAAGTCCAAAGGTGATAGATCGGGAGATCTTGCGGGCCAGGAAAACTGCGAGCGATGAGAAATGAATCTTTGTTCAAAAAATCTTGTTAAACATTCCAGTGATTGCCTAGTTGTGTGGGCTGTTGCTCCGTCTTGCTGAAACCACTTGTTACTGCAGTTTCTTGTTCAAAAACAGTGTTCAGCATTTCTACATATCTTTCTGAAGTTACTGAAAGCGGTCTCCTTGTCTCTGGGTCCTCAAAAAAGTAAGGACCATAAACTTTGCTGCTACTCAAACCACACCAGACAGTAACTTTTGGTGAATGCAGAGGTTTCTCCAAGTGTATATTTGGCTTGTTTTGTGACCGACACCGGTAATTCTGTCTGTTGATGAACCCATTGAGATAGATGTGGCATTCATCACTGAATATTATGTCACTTAATCTTATCTGGTTTTGTTCAATTATTGTTTCAATGCGTTCACAAAACATCAAACGACGCTGATAGTCTTGTTCGCTAAGCTGTTGCAAACACATAATTTTGAATGACTTCATTCTCAAATCCAACGTGATTATTTTCCGAATGCTCTCCCGTTTGATTCCTGTCACAGCTGATAGTCGTCTCACAGATTTCTTGTTGTTCGTTTCAAGCTGATTTGCGACTGAATCAATGTTTTCAGCGGTTCGCACACTTTGCTGCGCCCAGAGTTGCCTTTATGCATGTTCTTGATTGAGCCGTGATGTTTCCATTTTGCGAAAATCCTGCGAATCGTTTTAGGATCTATGGTCCTTTGCTGACCGTATTGTCGCCTGAAAGACCGTTGGGTGGCAACTACCGAGCCATGTTTGATCATCTCTTCTGCGATGAAAACACGTTGCATGTCCGACAAATAACCCATGATTGTGGTGGATAAAACTGTCATTTTTTTATAAGTACTGATTTCGTATCCAGGATATCGAAAAAATTAAATAAAACTTTTAAATATTCTTTTTCGAAAGCTTTTCATTTCATTTGTGAAGCTGCAATAATGACTGAGTAATAAGCGATTAAAAACAGGGACAATTTTTGTGGTCAAAAAAGACGGAGCAACAGCCCACACAACTAGGCAATCACTGGAATGTTTAACAAGATTTTTTGAACAAAGATTCATTTCTCATCGCTCGCAGTTTCCCTGGCCCGCAAGATCTCCCGATCTATCACCTTTGGACTTTTTTCTCTGGGGATTTGTCAAGGACAAAGTATTCAGGCAAGAGCCATCCTCTATCGAAGAATTAAAGCAAGCGGTGGTAGAGAGTGTACAGTCCATTGAATGCAGCGTTTTGGAAAATGTAATAAATAACTTCCTTTCCCGTTGTGTGAAATGTAAGAATGTCCAGGGACGTCACTTTGAACACATGTAGAAGAAATTAAAACTTTAAAATGTTCTCTTTCGAATGCTTTTTATTTCATTTGTGAAGCTGCAATAATGACTGAGTAATAAGCGATTAAAAACAGGGACAATTTTTGTGGTCACGTGGTATGTATGTTCTGTGTTGTTAAGAATGAAGAGGCTGTTTAGTTTAGTTAACCACCTTTTACTTAGATCCAATAAAACAATGGTTATAATATAATAATTGTTTTAATTAGTTGCTATTTTTTGGGGGCTTCATTTCATTACTGTAGAATTTTATTGCGAATACCGTATGAATTATATTTCCGAACAAAAATCTATGCATCCATATATATATATGGATTTAAGAGGTCTATAAAAGGTTTATATATTAGTTGTTTTAGTTTCAAAGAAGCGTATTTTTTACTTTCTTCTTTTTGATCTATAAAGTTTTTAGATACAAATATAAAATTTTCACCTAAGAAGCGATTTAATAAAATTTTAATGCGGAGAAAAATTCGAAATACACAATTTATTAAACGCGCTTCTAACTCGGGGTGGCGTCACAAGTAAAGCACTCTGTACGTTACGTGAAGAATCTCAGGGAAAGTGGTTTGAGGTTTAATTTTGTATATACATTATGCATAGGCGAATATATAATAGTTAAGCTAAAGTTAAGTGAAGAAATTCTGATTTAAAAAGCATAAAAAACTGAAATAGACAATTTGGTAATTCGAAAATGAAAATAATTTATGTTTAATTTAAGTAAATTGCTCGCGACAAAGATACGCAGAGTTTACTCGACCAACGAAATATTTGTTTACTGCAGCAAATTATTTTCAACAAAATTCATCTTGCAAAAAACATGAAACAAAGATTTCGGTGTCTAAAAATAAAACAAAAATTTCGTTGAACACATTTACTTTTGTTTGTAACAAAATATTGTTTTGTTAATTTTGTTGTTTTCGAACAACTGCTCGTTCAACCCTCTGTTGATATATACAAACCTTGGTTTCCCTTCCGTCCGAACTGTTGATTCGAACGAAGGTCAATCTTGTTACTCCACCTTAGACCTATAGCTTAACGTGGAATTCGAACCATGACACATTCCGAGTGATTATAAATTAAAAGTCCTCACCCGGACTCGATCTCACGATCTCCCGATCGGCAGCAGCCCTGCATCTTAAATACTAAGCTATCTAGGATACCCATTATTTATCTACCAACCAATTTTACTGTATGGAAGGATGAACAGCTGGGTGAGATGCGCGCCGCCTGCCGTCGTTGGGAATCAAACCCGGGGATGGTGTATTCGTTGTCAGCACCGAGGTACATTATATATATATATATATATATATATATATATATATATATATATATATATATATATAATGTACCTCGGTGCTGACAACGAATACACCATCCCCGGGTTTGATTCTAAGAATTGGGTGCATGGGTGAAATTTAGTCCACCATTTCGAATCTAAACTTTATTAATGGTCAGAATAGAAATGAAGAGAATGAAAAGAAAATCTAATCAATCACTGTCAAAGATTCTTTTTACCACTACACAATTTCTTGCATTGCAAATCGACATGCATTATTTAGTAGAGGAACCATTTAAGGTATAGATAGATAGAGATAGCGAAAATACAGCACAAACGCTTTATATCATCCACATGAAAAAGATTCCAGGAAAATTCCACCCACAGAACGCTAAAATCCATTTTTTACGAGTTTATATATATATATAATATATATATATATATATATATATATATATATATATATATATATATATATATATATATAATATGAAGAAATATGAAAGCGTCGAAAGATGTAAGTTGTAGGTAAGCATCCCGTAATGTCAGGCGAATTTGTAATATATCGAGGCAATATATATAAAGGAATGAAAATAAAAGCAGAGTTTATGGGGAGGCTTTTTCTTCGGCCATTTATTTTTGTATCAAGAACTCATTATAGGCTGTCTGTCAGAAAAGAAAATCCGACCATAAATTGTGTTCATTTTAATCCGAAATAAGTTTCTGTAAACCGATTTCGCTTGTCAATAAGGGAAGTTAAAATTAAAGTTTTGTTAATTACATGCACAATTAGTTGGGCAAATTCAATTAGCGGGAGTTGTTCCCCAGCAGGATAAACCTTATGGATCGAATCACCCCGAAGGATTAGCCGCTGACATCTAGTTAGAGAGTTTATATTATTCGGGAACGTCTTCCAAAGGCGCATGTAGGGACTCAAAGTTTGTTGGAAGACAGCATTTGTAGACACTGTTGGAGTTTGGAGGTGCAAATATAATGCAAATTTACTTTCCTCTTTGACGAATAATGCATTGCTAATTTAGAGAACGTTCACTCACTGCGACAGTGAAGCACCGAAGAAAGGTTTGTTAGTTAAAAACTAATTTTTTATTTTAGTTAAAAATCTACAAATAAAATCCTTTTAACTCGTTATCAAAACATGAAATTTAGATTTCTGTATATCGTCAATTAATTATATAAATAATACAGAATTAAAATTTGTACAAAACGTCTTCGCTGATTTTTATATATGAATTAAAATCACATTGTAACACATACAGGGCTACGTCGTGACCGCGTAGCAATACCGCTTTCCGTTAGGTCAGCAAAGTGACCGTCCTCCGCGTTCAGATGATGTAGTGACTTTAAATGGTTCGAATCCCACGCAAAACTGTAGATCCTCTTCGTTACTTTACCGTTACGAAGGAGATTAAACAACCCCAAACATAATTACTGTTGTGGACGCATCTACTTTAAAAATTATATAATCTTCTCGTATAGAATAAATGCGAATATCATTATTAGAAATAAACACTGGGAACGATGTTATCCAATGTAAAACAATGTTTTACGTTAAATCCCAAATAGAGAACACCATTCTGTTCTTTAAAATCTCTGAAGAAAACAAAGTGCTCTGTCTTAATGTTTAATTCACCTTTCTAAAGACTCTTTCCGCTAAGGACAAGAAGAAGAAAAACAGAAATCAAAAAGATTTCTTTTCACTGAAAACTTTTACCTCATTTTTCCTTTTCTTTTTTCTTTAAGACAATTTTATAGTAAAAAAATTAGAAATCTTTCCTTCACTATCATTTTGCTAATTCTCTAAAACAGTTCACGTTCACAAAATACTTTCCTCTCTCACATATACTTTACAGTTTTATTATTTATACGAATATTATATAGTAAAATGAATTAATTTCGGTAGAGGTGTAACTATCTGTCGTATTAAAAACTCTTCATTATTTTGCAATTTCTCACAGACAAATGAAATTAGCAAATTTGAATTCTACGAAAATGAAGTTGAAAGAACACGAAATTCACTGCCATTTATAAAATAATTTAATCGTTTGCGCTCTTTTTTTCGTGTCTAACCTGCGTAAAATTAAACAGGTTGTGATTAATTGATATATTAATTATTCTAGAGGATGACGTGAAAAATGGAACTAGGTTTAAAAATTACGCTTACAAAAATTCTGACTTCAGTATAATTTTATTGCAAATACTTACGTGTCTCTAAAGACGAACATAAACAAGCAATAATACAATAATTACTAAAAAGGAATGAAAACGATGATGAAGTTGCGCCAAATGAACAGAGAAAACAAACCCTGCAATTAATTTATAAACCCTGCCCAAAAATGCGAAAGAAAAGAAGGAAGACAAGACTGAGTAAAGGAAAAAACGGAGATGCCCGTTAAGAAAGAGAGAATGAAAGAACGAAATAAAGATGGAAATAAAAAGAATGTAATTACAGTAAGATGCATCACACAAAAATGGGAGGGGGAAAAAAGAACGGAGACACTCGTATGAAATATTGATCACAAGATTAATAAGTGATGATTACAAGGACGTGCAACAGGTGAAAATATTCTTATATAATTACTGACACCTTTACTGAAAGAAGATTGGAAGGAAATATCGGGCCTTTAAGATAAAACAATATTGACTTATAAAATAAGTGAAAACTTAACTTCTTACGCACCAGAATTCGACATGCACACGGTACCGAACTTCAGAAGGATTAAAACATAAACACACACACACACACACACACATGTGCGCAGCTCTACATAAACGAGCAACCGGTTTTCTTAAATTGATATAGGTAAGAGATTAATTAACCAGACCTAATTTAACCTAGCCTAACCATAATGTCATCGAATCGAGAAGCGCGTGGTAACTGTTTCCGACAGAACTGACTGCTCGAAAGGTGGTTTCTGTTAAGTCATTAAATAGTGAGGTACTCGTTAATCTAGCCCAGTGGTTCTCAACCATTTTCCTATGATGACCCATTTAAAAAAATTTTAGTCATCGCGACCCCAGCCAAAAATTAAACATCTTATTCATGATTAAATGTTTATTAAAACCAGAAAATGTGTTACACTGTCGAGTTTAGTAACATACCACAAGTGGTTAATATTGTTTTTCCTTCACCAACTGATCAGTCTGTGGTGATGTTTTGGATATCACAAACGGATATCATCTTTATTTTAGTTCTCTCAATGACTTAGCGACCCAAACAAAAATGCTTGGCGACCCCACTTGGGGTCGCATCCTCGTGGTTAAGAACCCCTGATCTAGCCCAACATAACCAAACCTTAAATAAAAATATTTCTAGAATTTTTTTATATACAGTATTTTTTAATTTACCGAGACACCAAAAGTGTTACCTCACAAAAAAATTACTCCACCACATCTGTGAATTATCACATACAGTATACATATAAGTCTGGTAAGCCTGGTAAAAGTTCCGTGCGTTGGTGGCTCTTCATACGAAGGTCAAGCTGATGGCCCCACCTCTTGGCCTGCCCTGATGGAGAACGAATTGGTTTCTTGCGATCTCCATCGCACATAGCCAGACACACTCGACTCATCTGGTACCATCCTTGGCCAGGCATGCATCTAGTCTTCTTTTGAAGATTTTAACTTTGAACCCTCTGACGTTCCTAAGGTCCCTTGAAAGCTAGTTAAAGAGTCTTGGCCCCCTGACAACCAAGCTATTTCGCTTCAGTGTTGAGGGTGTCTCTTGCCCGGCCTTTAGTTTGGTAACACTACACATTCTACCTTTCCTATTTTCTAATTTTGCTTGGAGGTTAACTGGGTTTAGTCCCCTCCTTGGGTACATCAAGACTGAGCCGTATTCAAGTTTTGGTATGATTAGTGTTTTCAGCAGGGGAATCATTACCTTCTCATTCCTTTTTTTTAAGTTTCTCAGTAGCTGTCCCGTAACTCTTTTTTGCTTTGTTTATCGCTATCTGCGTCTGTGTTTCAAATTTTGCATCATCGGTCATTATTACCCCTAAATCTGTTGCTTTCGTGTTTCTCTAAATTTCCTCTCTATCTGTGGCATAGTATGCTGTCTGTTTAAGTTCTTAATTTTTTCCATATCTCAAGAGTTGAAGTTTCTCGGTGTTGAAATTCATGTTAATGCCTTCTGACCATTTGTATATTTTGTTTGTGTTCCTCTTTAGGGCTTCCACCTCTTCTGCATTGCCGATTTCTCTGCTGACTTTTGTATCGTTAGCAAAGAATTTTACTCTACTGTTGTCATTTACTTCACTGTCTATGTCTGTTAGCATTATAATGAATAAGAGTATGGTTAATACTCTTCCTTGTGAAACTAAGCTGCGCACTTCCGATTCTGATGATTATACTTTGGATTTTTATGGCTTGCTGTCTTTCCCTGAGAAAGATATAAATCCATTTGTTCATTTTGCCTGTTATTCTCATGTGTTTCATTTTATATGCTATTATTTCATGATCACACTTATAGAATGCTTTAGCAAAATCCATGTACAGTATATTATATCGTAGTTATCATTGCTCTCAAGTGCGTCTATGATATTGTTATAGATATTGCTCTATTAGTTGTGATAGGGGCGATCTTCCTGATAGGAAGATAGGAATCTTTCCAGTGTCTCCAAAAAGTCACAGATTTTCTCCCTGACTATTCTTTCAAATATTCCGGTGAAATGTGATTTTCGGTGACATCGGTCTATAGTTCTTTGCTTGAGACCTAGCCCCTCCTCCACTTTATATATAAGAACAATGTTCGCTGTTTTCAGTATGATTGGTATTTCTCCCATGTCCAGGGATCTTCTCTAAATCCAGTAAAGGGGTGTAGATATTTCGTCCTTACGACTTTTATTCAACAAGGTATTCCATTTGTCCGGAACTGCAGTTGAATGTGATTTCATTTGTCCTATAGCTTTTGCTATATTTTGTGCGGTAAATTCAAAATCAGTTATACATTCTCCATTTAATTCTTATTCAAAAAAGATATTTCTGTCAGTACTGAATGCTGTTTTATATTGAGCTCTCAATATTTCAGATATTTCTTTTAGGTCATCGGTTAGTTCATGATTTCCCAATCTTTTGCGGTTGCTGACCCCTTTCTAACCCTGGTAGCTTCGGCACCCCCCTCCCTCCTTCTCCATAGCACTAATTTGCTTAACTTTCTAATATAGAAGAAAAAATGCAAATTGTAAAAATTAGTGTATGACTATTATTTATGGTCACAACAATGAACTTTTACAGTAAAAACTAAAAAGCATATAAATATAACACAAATAAATGTCAAACAAAATGTTATTTATGTTAGTGTAATATTTGGAATTCTGTTTAGAGATATCACCGCGGACCCCTAAGATGTGACCGCGGAACATCGGGGGTCCGCGGACCAGTCTGGGAAACCCTTGAGTTACCTCATTATTTTTTTCTTGAGGGTACGATAGTTGTCCGCGTTCTTGTTTTTCTTTTCGCGAAGCTATAGAAGTATTTTGGGTTATCTTTTATTGTTTTTACCGCATCTCCTTCTCTCTCTCTGAATGGACCTTAATTAGCATGGGCGGATCTAGGGGTGGCATAGTGGGCACGTGCCCCCCTAGGATAGATCCCCAAAGGAGACCAAGTCGAAAGTTTACTGAAGTCCATTAAAAGCTTTACAGCATTTTTTCCAAAATTGTCCATAAAATCCACAATTTTCAAGCAACTACGATAAATTGTATGCGATTCTGCTCACTAGATATTTGTCCCTTCTATTAGTGCTATGTATATACCGAATATACCAATTTTTCCCTTCTTTAATCTGGCAACATTGTTTAGCAGCACCAACAGAAAAGACTGTAGCACTAGGGTGTGTCAATTTTAGTAAAGTCAACAATTCAAAAACTACTAATGCTCAAATGATGTCATATTATCTAGCAAACTTAGAAATATCTTTAGTGTTATTTAAAAAAGCCATTTACCTATTTATATTTGACCATAAAGGTTCGAAATATAACCTAAATATGACTGTAGCATCGTATATCAATGTGCCATTGATATGTGTGGTCAACTTTGGTTATTTTTGGTGTGCAGTATGGTTTCTAAGTTTCACATAGTCACAAATGCCGGAGTTTTGATTGTGAATGCATGTGTTTTCCCTCCTTTTTGACAATTTCGATTACTTCGTAATGTAAATATTGTGTAATTCAAATTATTCGAAATGTTATGTGTGACCCAAACTTCCTGTATATTTTGATATGATAGATATATGAAATTGTCATTACTTTCAATAATTAAGTCTTGTACCTATAACAACACAACCTTTTATCTGAGCTTATAGGAAGATATTAAGAATTTCAATTAACTTAATTTTATGTAATCATAATCAGTAGGCCTATCCAAATTTCAATGACATTTCTTTTGTTCACAGGTCCACAGGATGAGTCAGAAAGAAATCAGAACCCGAAGCAAATCAAGTTGTCACCTAAGTCATTTGGTGGGGACTGGGAGGGAACTTCCCCCTGCTGAGCTGCCCACAGCCAGAGATCTGCTGAGGTATGGCTTGTTGAGGAGAGAGATGAGTGAGGAAGACAGGAGGAATTACCCAGTTAATGACCTGATTAACAACGGCATTGTTCCAGGGCTACTGGCTCAGTGGAGAAAGGTCAACGCTTTATTCACAGGACCTGTAATCAACACTGAGGTCAGGATCAAGGCTGAAGTGAAGGCACTGTGGGATGAGGTAGTGAAGGTGTCCATTGGCAATATGAAGCTAGAGGTCAAAGATAGGTTCAAGATGAAACTGGACAAATTGGTGGACATCCTGACCTGTCACTGTGTGATCAGGAGCTGCAGTGAGCTTAGGTGCAACCCTGTCTGCAACAGTGAGGTTCACATTGACTGCAGCTGCAGGAGCGAGCAGAAGATACCAGTGCAGGAGCTTGCCTTCATTAAAGGTCATAGAGAAAAGGTGGGAAGTGTGGGGGCACACCAGATGGGTCTAACTGATCACCCTGAGACCAGGAGACAGGAAGCAGTGCTGCAGAAACAGGAGCAGAGAAGGAAGGCCAAGGAGAAGAGGAGGAGGAAGGCAGAGGAGTCAGCCAAGAAAGAAGAGGAGTTGAGGGAGGAGTCACTGCTGGAGATGGAGTTGGAGGAGACCGGAGATATATTGGAGGAGGCAGGGAGAGAGGAGGACGAAGACTTCATACGAGAGGCTGCGACAACTTCTTCCTTGCCTGTTGCTAAGAAGAAGAAATACAACACTGACGATATCACCAACATAGCTCTGGCTAGCTTGAGACATCACACTGGGCTGAGAGAGAGTGCAGAGATTGCCACTGCTGCCTGGATTGATGCTGGTCTTATCACAGAGTTTGACACAGCACTGGTGATTGACCACAACAAGGTGAGGAGGGCTCAGGAGAGACTGACTAAGGAGCTGGTCAAGAAGTTTGATGAAGAGATTAGGGAAAATGGCATCACCTGTATCTTCTTTGATGGAAAAAGAGATGACACCAAAGTGATGATGGAGGCTGAGGGCAGTGACAGGCAGTTTCCTGACCTCATTAAGGAAGAACACTACACAGTGTGCAATGAACCAGGTGGCCAGTACGGAGCTCATGTCCAGGAACAAGAGCAAGGCAGACATGGCATCCTTGGCAAAGTTCAAGAAACCTATCTATATTTCTAAGTTTTAATAGTGAAATACAATCAAAATGTCTTTAATTGTATGTAATGTATGTAAAATGTAGTTATATACAATAAAAAAAATACTTGCAAAAATTGCTGATTTTTCATAAACTTCAACTTCAAATATAAGTAGCTAGGATTGGTCAAATCTGGATTTTAAAGCCATATTTCGATTTAGCACATAAAATGCATCATTTGGTCACTAGTAGTCTTTCAAAATCTAAAGATTTCACTTTGCTCCCTAAAATTGACACACCCCTACCAGTGGCAGTGAGGATACGCTATCTGTTCCCGTTTTTATGAATGTATTGTACAGGGTGTCCCAGAATTAACTATCTATTTCAATGAAATCGGACAAATTTTTTAAAAACACACTTTTATTTATGTTTATCATGTTTAATATGTGTTAAAAATGTATAAATTTCTAAATTTTTTTCATAATTTTATTTTCATAATTTTGTCATAGTTTTTCATAGTTTTATTTTCATTCTCTTTCAGAACCCTATTAATAATGAATACACAAGAACGCATCTTTGTTGTAACATCCCGTATCAAAGGAATGCAATGTAATGAAATCAAAGAAAAATTTACAAGAAGATTCCACAGAACCGGTCCTACAGACAAAGCGATTCGTGAACTTGTGAACAAATTTAAAAGAACTGGATCCGTACACGACGAGGTGGGAAGAGGACGCCCAAGGACAGCACGTAACAGTACCGAACAGGTACGACAATTGTTTGAGGATGAACCAACAACTTCGGTTAGGGAGGCCGGTCGAAGACTCAACATATCCAAGACAACAGTTCATAGAATCTTGCGTTCGACACTGATGAAAAAGGCTTTGATACGGGATGTTACAACAAAGATGCGTTCTTGTGTATTCATTATTAATAGGGTTCTGAAAGAGAATGAAAATAAAACTATGAAAAACTATGAAAAAATTATGAAAATAAAATTATGAAAAAAATGTAGAAATTTATACATTTTTAACACATATTAAACATGATAAACATAAATAAAAGTGTGTTTTTAAAAAATTTGTCCGATTTCATTGAAATAGATAGTTAATTCTGGGACACCCTGTATATGTATGCATTATAATATAATTTAAATGTAGATCATCCCCTTAGGGGAGTGTGAGTTTTTGATACCATTTAGCTCACCCACAGAAACAGGATGCCTGTTTCCTGTTGCTACCTCACAGAAGATAGGAAGTGCTAGAACTCCAGTTTCTCCTGTCACTGTCCTCCTTAGCTGACCTTTTTCCGTGTGAGCAGTTCAGCATACTCTCAAACACACAATTCTCTCCCTATTCCTCACTACACATACATGCATCTTAAACACTACATAATCTTTTCAAAATAAAAAAAATGGCATCAACTTCAAGACCCTGGGAGTCCCCTGGGGAGGGGACCATAAATGTCCCCACTTCTAGCTCCCCCACTGTCGATGCCGGGAACGCAGACCCGGGCAGCGGGGCTGGATTTGCTACCCTCCTTTCGAGATGTTCTGGGCTTCTGAGTGATTCACTTTTCTTAAAATTCTGCAACATTCTTGGCCTTTTCTCAAATTTGCAATCTGTTGAACACCACCTCTCCTCCTCTAAACCTCATCTTCTTTTCCTCACTGAAACTCAGGTGTCTGGGACAAATAACAGCAACAGCTTTTCTGTACCCTCTTACTTTCTCTATACTCAATTTCACTCCAAAGATGGATGTTCCGTATATGTACGCAATGACCTAACTTGTTCTCGTAATCCGAACTCGAATCTTACGAACTCTACTGTATACCCTCTGGCTACGCTTACAGGACAATCTCAAACTAAATACATCTGCGCTGTTTACCTTCTACTGACTATCCAAATTCTTTGACTACCTCACCTCCAAAGTGAAATACATTCTATCCCGTTCTCCCTTTGCTGAAATCTCCATTTTAGGAGATTTCAATGTTCAACACCACCTTTGGATATCCTCCCATTTCGCTGA
Source organism: Bathynomus jamesi (assembly GCA_023014485.1). Lineage (NCBI taxonomy): Eukaryota > Metazoa > Arthropoda > Malacostraca > Isopoda > Cirolanidae > Bathynomus > Bathynomus jamesi. Next base: position 2,818,185 of record JAJOZX010000003.1, on the reverse strand, counting down.
CATCCCTGGTGAACTAGCTTACAACTTTTCTATCCTAAATCCCCGATCGCCTTCGAGATAGGCCCAACATTCTGGATTTATTTCTTACCTCTCATCCCTCTTCTTACTCTCTCACACTTTTTTCTCCGTTGGGAAACTCTGACCATAATCTTATATCTGTCTCCTATCCTATCGCTTCAATTCGGCATTTGGATGTTTCCAAGAGGAGCGCCTTTGGCAATTCGGTGCCGCTGCTGATTGGGAGGCACTTAGGAAGTACTTCTGTGATTTTCCATGATATGATTACTGGTTCCGCGGGCGGGGTCCTTCCGAGTGTCTTTAGCGCATCATGGAAGTGATTCTCTCGGGCATGAAGGTGTACATTCCATGTTCTTTTCGTACTACTAATGCAAAAAAACTTTGGTTTAACTTCACTTGTTCTAATGCTATCCGCAAGAGAGAGAAGCCTTTCAGAAGGTGCCGTCACTATCCAACTCGTGACTCTCACTCAACTTATATTTCTGCCCGGAATCGTGCAAAATCTGTTTTTCGATTCGCCAAAAATTCCTTCATCCGACAAAAATTGAAAACGTATCCAATTCTAATTTCTCTCGCTCTTTCTGGCATGTAGCTAAGAACCTCGTCAACAACTTTACTTCCTCTTCTTTCCCTCTTTTCCATTCCGACGGCTCAGTTGCCGTCTCTTCTCCTGACAAAGCTGAACTCTTCGCTCAAACATTTGCTTACAATTCAACCCTGGACGATTCCGGTGCTGTTCCTCCCTCGCCTCCCCTGTCTGACTTTATTATATCTGAAATTAGAATCTTTTCCAAAGATGTTTCTTCTGCCCTATCTGCCCTATCTGGGCCCAACTCTAGAAAGGCGTACGGTTCTGATGGTGTTCATCCTATTGTTCTTAAGAACTGTGCTTCTGTGCTGACACCCTGCTTAGGCAAACTCTTTCGTCTTTGTCTCTCATCTGGTACTTTTCCTTCCTGCTCGAAGTTCGTTTTCATTCAGCTTGTCCCAAAGAAGGGTGACCGCTCTCAACCCTCCAACTATCGTCCAATTGCTTTGATTTCTTGCCTTTCTAAAGTTTTCGAATCTATCCTTAATAAGAAGATTCTTAAACACCTCTCTTCTCAAAATCTTCTTCCAGATCGTCACTACGGGTTCCGCATCGCTCAACTGGCGATCTTCTTGCATAAGTCTGTGACTCTTGGTTATCCTCCTTTCTGGATTTCGGTGAAACCTTTGCTGTTGCGCTCAACATAACAAAAGCTTTTGACAGAGTCTGGCACAAATCTTAATTTCGAAACTGCCTTCCTTCGGTTTCTATCCTTCTATCTGTACCCTCATCTCTAATTTCCTTTCTGGCCGATCTATAGCTGCAGTTGTAGATGGCCACTATTCTTCTCCTGAAGCTATTACTGTCACCCACTCTTTTTATTTTATTTATTAACGAACTTTTAATTCGCACTTCCTGTCCTATTCACTTCTATGCCGATGATTCCACTCTTCATTTCTCCACCCGTTTCCCAAAACGTCCCTCACAACAGTCACTCCAAGATTCGCGTAGTACAGCTATGGAGCAACTGACATCTGATCTTTCAGCTATCTCTGATTGGGGGAGAAAAAACCTTGTGGTTTCAATGCCTCAAAAACTCAGTTCCTCCATCTGTCTACTCGTCACAATCTTCCACACGACTATCCCCTTACCTTCAACAACGCACAACTTAATCCTTCCTCTTCTCTTAACCTCTTAACATTCGTGGCGTTTCCTTTTCTCGTGATCTTTCCTGGAAAGATCACGTATACTCTCTTTCTAAAACAGCTTCTAAGACGTTAGATGTGCTGTACCGCCTCCGCGGTTTCTTCACCTCACTCAGTTGCTGTCTCTGTACAGAGGTCTTGTTCGCCCCTGTATGGAGTATACTTCTCATATATGGGATAGCTCAATTCACACAGCCGTACTTTACTGGGTGGAATCAAATGCTTTTCGTCTCATCAATTCCTCGCCTCTTACTGATTGTCTTTAATCTCTCTCTCTTCACCGCAATGCTGCTTCACTCTCTCTTTACTATCGCTATTATAACGGACGCTGCTCTTCTGAACTCTCTAACTGCATGCCTCCGTTTTTAAGGAGAGCACCCAGCACCAGACTTTCTACACTTTCTCATTCCTTTTCTGTCCAACTATCTAATGCAAGGGTTAATCGGTATTTTCAATCTTTCATCTACTCAGCTGGTCAACTCTGGAACAATCTTCCTCACTCCATCTTTCCTCCTGTCTGTGACCTCTCATCTTTCAAACGCAGTGTCTAGCCATCTCGAAAACCTCGACCTTGATTTTGGCTCTCTTCTTCTTGTATGGGGTCGGGGCGCTTTTGGGAGCATTTTCCCTTGGCTTCTTCTTATTTCATAAAAAAAAGTATGGTGGGTGAAGCGTACAGTATATAAAAAATCGTGGGTCAAATAAAATACTCGGAATGATGTCTGTTTGATGACCCCCCCCCCCCCTTAGACTACCCTCCACGGATCGCCCCTGGTTAGGGCTTCTATTTCCCTGTCTATACTTTCTGGTTTTACTTGTATCACGTTTTTGTTGTTGCCTGTGTAATTAATTAACTTTCTGGCTACTCTCCTTCTCTTACAGAATATTGTTCGCTTTTGCCTCTCAAAATAGTTCCTCTTTCGGTTTGGCTGTATTTTCGGAACATATTTTTCTAAGATTTCCAGCGTCTTTTTTTTCCAAGATTATAAGCATTTCTTTAGTTTTTTATCCTCTAAGACTGTTTTTCACTCAATTTGTGCCATATGGGATCTGATTTCTCACCAAATTATATATAGTCTTAGAGTTTAGATTAAAAGTCTCAAATTTGCTTCTTTCTTCAGTATGAGTATTTTCGTTTATTGCTCTCGCCATATTAGTGGATACCTCGATAATGTTGTGGTCCGAAATATTTGTTGGTGTTATTTTTATATCATTGATGAAGTTGGTGTTTTTCGTGAATAGCAGATCCAAGCAGTTATTTTTTCTGGTGCTATCTGTTATCTCGTGTGTTGACATAAATTCATTTGTTGGATCTATGAACATTTTTGCTTGCTCCTGGTCTTCTCTTGCGCCCGCCTTTCCCTGATGTATATACACATTTCTTCCCATTCTTTTGTATTTTATAAGTAGGAAATTAAAATCACCACAGAGTATTATATTCGGGGATGGGGTGTTCAAGTACTTTATTAGGTTTCTCATGTTGGCAATGGCTTCAAAGAATTTTGCAGCTGGAGTGTTCGGAGGTCTCTACTGCAGATGACTATTAGTATCACGTTAAGTTTTTCAATTTTTCCTGCTAAGACTTCCACATACCGTAGCTGTTTGATTTACTTATTATTGTCTGTCAAATGGCTCTCACGTATGTACAATTCCGGACCAAAAAAATAGAATATGGTCTCAAATGCAATCATGACTTTCATTATACCTTCAAGTTATACACCTTTATGAGAAATGTCGAAAATGTCGAAATGTCGAGTATCTGTGACGTCATTATGATAAAAAGACACCTCTGTGTGCCAGTTTTGAAAAAAATTAAATACAGTAAAACCTCTCTATAACGAAATATATAAGCCAAATTGCTGTGGTTATAGAGAGGTTGTTTGTTATAAAGAGGTTTTCCTTTGCCGATATTGTAGTGTATATTTTAATGACCTATTTATACCCTCATTAGTTATTTATACATACTTTATTTAGTACTGTATATACAGTACATTAAATGCATTACTTAAAAGTATTTTTCCGTGAGGGAGAAACATTCTAGCCAATTACGTATCAGTTTTTAGGCAACAGCCAATCAGCATGCCGCTTACTTTCTTGATCGGGGGGATGGCGGTAGAAACGAACACGTGCAGCTCAGGGCGAGTTATCGAAAACATTTCCTCATAACGAAACATGTTTTCGATATAGAGAGGTTTTTCGAAATGCCAAAATATTCGGTAAAGAGAGGTTTCGTTATTGTGGAGTGTCGTTATTCAGAGGTTTTACTGTATAGCAAAAATCTTATTAAATAGTGAAAAGTTAATGCATAGCGACATACCAAAATATTAGAATATCTTGTCAGGTGTTACAAAAAATAGAATAAATTCATTATATTTATTGAGTACTGTCAATATACGAGAGCCACTCAATATATTTTGCTCCACCTTTTTTTTTTTTTTCCCACGTTTCCTTGTAAGTTCCAGAAATTTTGTACACAAGTAGTTACATACCTTTTTTACAAGTTTTTATTTTTCCACATAGTCTCCATCCTTTTCTACGGCTTTCCTCCACCTCGAAACAAGGGCCTTTATTCCTTGCTGGTAAAAGTCCGCTGGGTTCCACTGGAGCCACCTCTTAACCTCCTCAACAACCTAATCGTCACTCTGAAACTTTCTTCCACGAATAGCATCCTTCATTGGCCCAAACAAATTGAAGTCTGAAAGTGCCAGATCCGGACTGTATGGAGGGTGGGGTAACAAATTCAAGCGCATTTTCGTGATGGCCTCTCTTGCTGGCAAACTGTTGTGTGATCTTGCGTTATCGTTCAAAAGAAGGACGTCTTCCAGTTTTCTCTCCGGTCGAACTCGTTTTATACGTCTCTGGAGTGTCTGTAGGGTAGAAATATATGCCTCTGAGTTCATTCTTTGTCCTTTGTTCATAATGTCCACCAGAATCACCCCTTTCATGTCCCAGAAGATGGTGGCCATAACCTTTCCTGCAGAGGGAGCCATTTTGAACTTTTTTTCTTGCGTGGGGAGTCTGTGTGATGCCACTCCATGCATTGGCGTTTTGCTTCAGGTTCAGAGTGGTGTACCCAAGTCTCATTTCCAGTCACAGTTCGTGAAAGGAAGTCATCCCCTTCTGTCTCGTATCGAACCGATGACTCAGAGGCAATTTCTTTTCTTTGGGCTTTGTGATCTTCGGTCAGTTCGCGAGGAACAAACCGTGAACACACTTTTGAGTATCCCAGTTGCTGAATTATCGTATTCACACTTCCTTCACTAATTCCTAGCTACAGTGATAGCTCCTTGTATGTGACGCGCCGATTTGATCGAATGATGCTGTAAGCACGTTGCACAGTGTGAGATGTCACAGCCGATGCCGGGCGACCGCTGCGTGGCTCATCATCGAGGCTGGCTCTCCCTCTCTCCTTGATAATCTCACACGTTTAGACCAGCGTCCAACTGTACTTCGATCAACAACAGCATCTCCGTAAACGTTTTGTAGACGTTTGTGAATATTTCCAATTGTTTCCTTCTCTGCGGTTAAGAACTCTATAACAGCTGTCTGTTTACGACGCACATTACTGTCAGACGCCATTTTCGAAACTACGTTAACCATCGGTTTTATACAAGGGCGTTTAAAAGCGGTTTTATACAAGGAGGGGAGGTTCAAACTGAAAAAATCCGATTATGTGAAGCCCAGAAAGTTCAAACTTACGGCCCAAAAGACATTTCAGCCCCATGGCCTATTATTTAGCTAAGAAAAAAGGGTGGGGCAAAATACATTGAGTGCCCCTAGTATTAAACTTTTATTAAAAACTTTTTAACTCTGCGTCTTAGTATTTATTTGATCTACCTTCAGCCCTGGTTACGGCCTCCAATCGACATACCATCGAGTCGACAAGCCTCTTGCATTCTTTTGTAATTAGCGATTGTCAGGTTGGTATCAAACACCTCTTCAATTCACTAAGTGTTCCTTGTTTACATTTTTAGACCTTCTGCTTAGCAATACTCCAAAGATTTTCTATCGGATTAAGATCGGAAAATTAGCTGGCCATATTGTGCTTGCAATGTCGAGAAAATTTGCTCCTTGGTTTGTATTCATAGTTTCTTACCGTTTTTCTTATTGTCCCTTGAGTTTATTGGGAGAGGATGATCGTAGCATCTCTTACCATATTTATAGACTTGCATAGTACTTGCAAATGGTAGTATGCTAAAATTTGCAGTTGTCGCCAAAATTACAGTGACTGTTATTATAATAGAAATTGCACATGGTGCATTGTCCTTCCTTATATCTGCAAAAAGCCCTTTGCATGGTATATGAATACAGTTCTTTCTACATTATTACTCGTGGTCTTTGTTTTTGTTGTTTGTTTAATTTCCTTTTTCGAAGATAACCTCAGTCTGTTATCGTGATTTCTCACTTGTTCTTCGCTATTTACTCTATTCATTCTTGTGTACTTCAACTGATCTACAGTATATGTTTTTTTTAATGCTTTTGTTACAATAATTTTTTCACCCTCTTTGTGTGTCGGTATTCCGACATGTGACAAGTTTGTATCTGCTTCGCTTTTCTTCGTTTCCTCTCCTGTTTCTTTCTGCTCATCATTTGTATTCTATTTTTCACTACTTCTTCAGTATCTCTTTGTTTTATAACGTAAACGAATTTATTTCTGTTATACATCTTTCACAGAAATATTTCACTCCATATAGTTGTTTGGCACTTGCTATGAGAGTGATGTCTTCATTTCTCCAATTTAAGCAATTAAAATCAAAGAGAAATTGACAAAGATCACATCTATTTGCCCTCGATTCATCGGTTGCATTTTTGCAAACATTACAAAGCTGGAAGAATCTGTTACCCATTTCCGTGCTATTTATAAACAGTATTACATAATGATTGGTGAGCAAAAACTTTACTCAAGGAGACGGTGAGGAGCGGGGGTTTGTGACTATAGGGGTGAGGGTGAGGGAGAGTGGTCTTCGTTACTTCCTGGGATAGATGTTACTTGTTGTGTGTGTCCAATGAGTGGTACTCGTGAGAGCGGCCGCGGGGTATATCAGGGGATGGCTATAGGAATTTTGGGAAAAAACAAAGTGCCTTGTTTCAATCGTATGAATGAGTACATATTTTTTTTTTTTTAGATGGAACTAATCGAGTAAGATAATTTCCTTTGTTTTACTTTCTATGTATGGTACGTATATGTCGTACTTTCACCACTTAAGAAAACAACACTTTGCGTGCACTACATATTCACACAGGTACTGGCACTTATCAAATGATAATTTACTGCTAGATTTGCAATATTAATTAGCTTCGATCGATCAGACTTCGATCGAAACACGTGTTACCGATACACAAGGCAGAAGAACTATATATATATACAGGGTGGCGAAAAAGTCGCGCATCATAGGAATTTTCAGTATTGATTATAATATATTATTTTTTCTTTTAGGTAAGGGATGGCTGCGACATTAACAATAGACGAGAGGGTGAGTTTGGTTTTAATGCATGGAATACCAGGTACTACAAATCGATGAATAGGTACAGAATTTAAATTCTGTTCCGATTCATCCATTTGTTGTACCTGGTATTCCATGCATTAAAACCAAGCTTAAACTCTCGTCTATTGTTAATTTCGCAGCCATCCCCTACTTTTAATATATTATAGTCAACACTGAATATTCCTATGATGCGCGACTTTTGCGCCACCCTTCGCCCCTCCTCTCGAGTTTTCCTGGTGAAGTAGTGAGTTGGTTTCTTGTGCTCTCCACCTCACATAGCCAGGTACGCAAGGCTCATCGGGGATTGTTCTGAGCTAGGTGTCTAATCTTCTTTTGAAGATGTCCACCGCAACACCACTCGTGTTTCCTAGGTCTTTGGGCAGCTGATTAAATAGTTTTAGTTCTCTCACAACAAAACTATTTTCTTTCAGGGTTAAGGATATTCCCTGTCTAGCCTTCAATTTGGGAGCAAGACAGTCTTCCTTTTCTACTTTCCACTGTTGTTTGGGGAGTTACAGGGTTCAGAGTAAGATTAGGGACTACAGTAGTTTCTTTATTATTTTCCAAGTGTAAATGATGGTGTATCTCTCTCTTCTCCTTTCCAGTGAATATAGGTTTAGTTCGCGTAACCTTTCCCAGTAATTTAGTTCTTTGCACCCATTGATCTTGGCTGTGAAGCTTCTCTGAATCCCTTCTAGCTCTATAATGTCTTCTTTTTTATATGGGGATGTTAGGACCGAGCAGTATTCCAATTTAAGTATGATCAGTGTTTTCAATAGAGGAATCATTATATCCCTATGCCTTCGTTTAAAGGTTCTCAATATCTGCCCATTTATTCTCTTTGCTCTGTTTACTGCTATCTTATTTTGTGTTTCAAATTTCGCATCATCAGTCATTACAACCCCTAAATCTTTTGCTCTAGAATTTCTCTGAATTTCCTGTCCATTTGGGGTATAATATTCCATGGATTTTAGGTCTTCTCTTTCTCCGTACCATAACAGCTGAAATTTCTCAGTGTTAAACTTCATATTGTTGTCTTCCGTCCACTTGTAGATTGTCTTCATGTCGGTTTGTGGAGATCCTACATCTCCTGAGTTTCTTATTTTTCTATTGATCTTTGTGTCATCGGCAAAGGATGTTACTGTGCTGTCCCTGGTAACGTCCTCATCTATGTCAGTCAGCATGATTATGAAGAGTAGTGGAGCTAATATCGTTCCTTGTAGTACTGAGATGAGGACCTCTGATTCTGATGAAGATACTCCTTGTACTGTAACGACCTGCCGCCGCTCACTAAGGAAATTATATATCCATTTCACTACGTTTCCTGTTATTCCCATATATTTCAGTTTATGTATTATGATTCCATGTCGCACTTGTTGAACGCTTTGGCAAAGTCTGTGTATATTACATCATAGTTTTTATTACTTTCAAGTGTATCAATAATGTTGTTGTAGTGTTCCATTAGCTGTGATAGGCATGATCTGCCTGACCGAAACCCGTGTTGGTTATCATTGAATTTTTTCTGAGTTTCCAAAAAGTCATGGATTTTCTGTCTAACTATTCTTTCAAGTATTTTGGAGAGATGAGATGTAAGCGACACTGGCCTGTAGTTTTTGGCCTCTGATCGATCTCCTTTTTTATATATTGGGACTATGTTCGCGCTCTTCAGGATGCCCGGTATTTCTCCCGTGTCTAGTGATCGCCTCTATATCCAATATAGGGGCTGAGCGATTGCATTCTTGCAGTTTTTGATCAGTGTGGCATTCCATTTATCCGGTCCTGCCGCTGAGTGTGCTTTTATTTCCCTATAGCTTGTGTCTCACTGTTCTGTCGGCTCGGAGTATGTTATAGTTGTCAATTTGTATTTCTTTTTTGTCAACACAGAACTCACAGTTCGCCTGGCAGTCCTTTAGATGAGTTTCCGTGAGGCATGTAAAGTCTGCTCCGGCTTCTTGCATGAGTCCTTTCAGGTATAAAACTTTGTCCGAGGAATGATTTGATTTAAGGCCCTGAATGTTGGCTATGTCGCATACAGGTGGTTCCGATTCGTTTTCCACTGGTGGTGCCGGTTTCGGTGCCTTGTGATCCTCTGAGAATTTGCCTCTTTTTATCTTTGTACCTGTTGTCCCGATAACGCATGACGTGTCTTCTTTGTACGTGCCTTCTGTCCGGCTCTCGGATTCCTGTATTTGTCAGCTGACTTTGTATTTGCTGGATAGTATTCAGCAACTGAATTGTGTTGGCTACGTCTAAAAAATTGGTGCCCTTCTTTGATGTTCGTTTTTCCTGTTCACCCGTTGCATTCCTTTGAGGGTGGTGGTAATGGCATTTTTGTCCATATTTGCACCTCCCATATGTTGCATAAGTGTTGCAGACAGTAAGATGGTGGAACTTGCACTTCTTTTCAAATTTGCAGTATCCACTTGTGTAATGTGTGTTACATAATGTGGGATGTGCATAAATGCATTGCCCATCCCGATATCTGCACTTCCCTTTTGCGTAGTATTTACACACGGTATTTTCTACGCTTCTACTTCTTGTTATCCTATTACACTGTGTAACACTGATTCTGTTTATATAGAATTTTTTATGTTTTTATATGCATTTGTGGGCGCTGAGTCCAAATCTGGCCTTGGTTTGTGTGTATCATCAATGGTTTCAGAGATAATCCATTTTTCATGTTTTACTAGTATAATGTTATTATGGGCACAGCAATATCAGAATAATCAGGAATTGTTGAGAACAATCGGGATGTTCGTTGACAGTTTCTTGCTCTAGAAATTGCCCGAAACCTCCACTGTGCTATATAAAGAGGAGCGCAGAGTCTGAGAAGTCAGTAAGTGTGAGCACACAAAGAAAGCAGGTTGTTTGTCTGATGGTTACCAGCACTGAGGTACTGTGTTTCTGTGCTTCTTTGTGCTGACGATTTGAGTGTTATCAATCCTTTTTTATTGCGAACATTATTTCAGTGTTGTGAATACATCTTTTTTCTGGAATCTGTAATCTGTTGCAGATTTAATAACTCTTCTCTTTATATCTGCAGGTTATGATTAACGTAGTACAGTTTGGTAAAGAGAATGGCAACTAAAGCTTGTAAACACTCGCCGGATATATTCTGCTACGTTTGTAGGTATTACATAGGCCCCAAGCAAGTATCGCACAAGATTGTGAAAGGCACCAAGTTCTGGATCGCGTATCGGCTCTATTTTGGTATGCCTATGGGTGACCAAGATAAGCCCTGGGCACCCCATGTGATCTGTGGAAGCTGCCGCTCCACACTTGAAGGGTGGCTGCGGGAAGTACGCAAGGCAATGCCCTTTGCGGTACCCAGAATATGGAGAGAACCAAAGAGCCACCACGACGATTGCTACTACTGCATGGTAGATGTTTCTAAGTACAGGAAAGTTAAAGGAAGGCAGACTCTTCAGTATCCAAGCATAGCGTTGTCCATAGCTCCTGTACCACATGGCGAAGGTCTTCCAATACCACGTCCACCAGAACAGATATCTATCCATTACTTTACCTTCTGTATTTACAGACTGTGGGTCATTATGTGTCGATTTTTCTTAGTGCTGATGCTCTTCTACATATATAGCTATGCCTATATTTTGTTTCTTTGCTTTGCAGGTTGAAAATGAGGATGCAGCTAGCTCATCTGAAATGTCGGCTGGTGAGGACAGTCATGATGAAGAATATACAGTAACTTTCAGTACAAACCCTCACTTTCCAAATCAGAGGGAATTGGACGACTTAATTAGAGATTTGGGTCTGACGAAATCAGGGTCAGAGCTTCTGACCTCCAGACTCAAAGAGTGGAATTTGCTTGGAGAAGACTGCAAGAGCACTGTACTGTATATCGAAAGCGGCATGAAGAGTTTGCAAGGTTCTACGATGTCAATGGCTCTCTCTGTTATTGCAGCGAGGTTAATGGTCTATTCACAGCTATTGGGTTAACACATATACCCTCAGAGTGGCGCCTGTTTATTGACAGTTCAACTCGGAGTTTAAAAGCTGTTCCACTCCACAATGGGAACAAATATCCATCTATACCAGTTGCACATTCTGTTCAAATGAAAGAGGACTATGAAAATGTCAAACAACTGCTCACTCAAATCAGGTATGAACAATATAACTGGGACGTGTGTGGTGATTTCAAAATGATTGGTTTCCTGTTAGGTTTACAAGGAGGGTTTACTAAATATTCATGTTTTCTTTGCCTGTGGGAGAGCAGGGCTTCAACTGAGCACTATAAAACAGTTCAGTGGCCTCCACGTGAAGGACTGCAACCAGGAAAGTACAACGTACTCAGGGAACCTCTTGTGAAGCCTGACATAGTTCTCCTACCACCTCTCCATATTAATTTGGGTCTAATTAAACAGTTTGTAACTGCGTTAGAGTTTGGAGGGGAAGTTTTCCAACAGATTCGGCCTCGGGTCATGTTCCCTAAACTCTCTGAGGCCAAAGTCAAGGTTGGCATCTTTGTAGGACCACAAGTCAAGGCGCTGTTGAATTCAAAGAACCTTGAAGCCAAGATGACTCCGATCGAAAAAGAGGCTTGGTGTGCTTTCCGTGATGTGGTTCGTGGGTTTTCAGGCAACCATAAAGCACCAAACTATAAGGAGTTAGTGTCAAACTTGATTAAGTGCTATGGCAAAATTGGGTGCCGTATGTCTTTAAAATTACACTATCTGCATTCACATCTAGACTTTTTTCGTGATAACCTGGGCGATGTGAGTGAAGAACATGGCGAAAGATTCCATCAAGATATTCAAACGATGGAGAAAAGGTAACAGGGCCATTGGGATGCTTCCATGATGGGAGACTACGTATGGTCGCTGATCAGAAAGGATAAGAATGTTCATACGCGGAAGTCGCGTTCTTCAGTGCATTTTTAAGGAACGCACACTGCATAACGAGGCTTGTTATTCTCTTATCGGTTCTCCTCATGATATAGGAGTTTATTCACTTTTCCAGGAGATTTGATAACAGGCAAAATAATAATAATAATAATAATAATAATAATAATAATTATAATAATAGGCGCCCTAACGGTAATGCCTGAAAGTTGTACTGTGTATAATAATAATAATCTTACTAATAATAAATTTTCTATCAGTCATGGCGGATAACTTGTTGAAAATAGTCTCATATAATGTAAGGTCAGTGAGGAATTCAACTGTAGATGTTCATAAAATCTGCGACAGTGCAGATTTGATACTCCTGCAGGAGCACTGGCTACCTAAGCAAGAGCTAAAATTCCTCTCTACCATCCATGATGACTTTATGTACCATGCGTCATCAGCAGTAGACTTGTCAGATGAATTAATGTACGGTAGGCCTTTTGGTGGTGTTGCTTTCTTATTAAGGAAAAATTTGTCAAAACATATAAGATTTTTAACAAGCGATAACGTAAGGTTGTTAGGCATTGAATTACAAGTGAACAATGATTGCATATTAATTGTAAACTGCTATTTACCATACAACAACGGCAGTAATCTAGATGAATACATTGATTTGCTGTACAAAATTAAGTCATTATCAGATAACCCCAAATATTCTCACTGTATAATAATGGGGGACTTTAACGCACATGTGAACTCGGAATTCTTTGGAGAATTGGGTAACATGTGCGAGTCGGCCAATTTAAGTATAAGTGATGTAGATGTATTAGGGGTAGCCAGTGGTAATTTTACATACGTTAGCGATATGAGTGGTACCACCAGGTAGATTGATCATTGTCTCACTAGTAATAATCTTAAGGATCGAATTGTTAGAGTTCATATTTTGCATGATTTCCTTCTTTCTGATCATAGACCATTACAAATATTAATTAACGTTACCAATTTATGCGCAACACGACTTAACAAGAACTCAATAGGTAAGAATAATCGCGTCGATTGGTCCAATGTTAATATGCAGCAGAGAATAGAATACAAAGACAGAACATGTCACCTCTTTAATAATTTAGAAATTTTGCACCTTGGCTGTAATAATCCTTGCTCAAATGATTCTCACTGTAAACTCATAGATAGGTATTATAGTAAGATAATATCCCTGTTAAGAGAAGCAGGAAGCCCCTTGATTAAATCTTACAACTATCATACTAAGGTTATTCCTGGATGGAATGATTTTATTGCCCCCCTGAAGAGGGAATCGAAAGACGCCTACGATTTGTGGTGCTTTCATGGTAGACCCAGATTAGGACCAGTATACATAAATATGTGTAGAAGTCGGGGTCAGTATAAGGCGGCCATAAGGCGATGTAAACAGGAAGAAGAGTCTATTCGAGCATCAAAAGCCTGTGAAGCTCGCATAAATAACGATAATAACAAATTTTGGAAATTTGTTAAGAATCAAACGGGTGTCAAAAATGTCCTCCTTCCGACAATCGATGGGGTGTCGGGGACGATGAAATTGCAAAGCTGTGGAAAAACCACTACTCTAACATTCTTAATAGTGTGAGTAGGGATAATCTTAAGATAGATTGCAGCGAAACGATTGTGGGAGGGACAAGGGAAAATATTTTGATATCATTTTCTGAAGTAAAGAGGTTAATTAAAGAGTTAAAGACTGGTTCTGCGTCAGGGGTAGATGACTTATCGAATGAGCACTTAAAATATGCAAATGGCGTAGTATGTCTGCATATATCATTGCTCCTATCAGCCATGCTTGCTCATAGCTATATCCCTGCAGAGTTCATGAGGGTATATATCTTGCCCCTGGTCAAAAATAAGTATGGAGACATTCTGTCCAGCAATAATTACAGGCCTATTGCTGTCGCTTCCTGCTTCTCGAAACTACTAGAAAAACTCTTGTTACTCCGATTAAATGATTTCCTATGGACATCTCCTAATCAGTTTGGCTTTAAAAGGTCCCACTCAACTGACCCGTGTATCTATGTACTTAAAGAAACAATATCTAAATACATTGACAGTAATTCAACCATTTATAGCTGTTTCCTAGATATAAGTACGGCATATGATAGGGTGAACCACAATATTTTATTTGCAAAACTAGAAGACAGGAAGGTTCCCATGTACATATTAAATTTATTGAAATTTTGGTATTCCCACCAATCTTTCACTGTTAGGTGGGGCAATGTACTATCCGAGTGTTTTGGCTCCTCTTGTGGGGTGAGACACGGCTCCTTGCTCTCCCCTATGCTGTTTAATGTGTATATTGACGGATTAATTGCTTCACTTAATGAGGCAACAGTAGGATGTTGTATAGATAACACAAGGATAAATAACTTAGTTTATGCCGATGATATGGTGTTAATAAGTCCCTCTGTTAAAGGTCTGGATCGGCTACTAAAAGTCTGCGAAGTATATTCGCAGAAACATGATATTCTTTTTAATGTGACAAAAACTAAGGTTATGCAATTTCATCCTAAAAGCTGTAATCAGCCAGCTGATATAAGGTTTAAAATGAATGGTGAAGTAATTGAGGAAGTACAAGAGTTTAAGTATTTGGGTCAAACTATTACCAGCTCCTTGAGTGATGACTCGGATATAAGAAAACAATCTCGAAGCCTGTGTGCTAAAGCGAATATGACCATAAGGAACTTTCGTTTCTGTACAAGTGAAGCCAAAGACACTCTTTCGTACTTTCTGCAGTAATATATACGGTCAGCAACTCTGGGTGAATTATAAAAAAGGTTCTGGCAGAACCCTAAATTTGCTGTACAACAGGTCGTTTAGACTCTTACATAAATTACCCCCGAGATGCTCAGCTTCGCAAATGTTTGCAACCCGCAATGTTCCGAGCTTCCCGGAGGTAACAAGACGTGCTCAACACAGTCTAATGCAAAGAATTAAAAAATCAACCAACCCGATCATCCAAGCTATCGATGAGTCCTGCCATTTATCCTCTAAGCTATGGACTTTTTGGTACGAAAACGTCTGTCTGTAGCTCCACTTAACTTCGACAGTGCAGTATTATTTCTAATCAATTGTATATCTTTTTATCCTTAGTGTATGAACTGTCATTGTATTAATAATATTTGTCATATGGACTATAGTCTGCCAATAAACCTTTTCATTTTCATTTTCATTTTCATATATTATATCCTTTGCACCATTTTGGGTTTGTCAAACAATTTTGGCTCAATAAACATTAATTTCCAATAGTGTTTTTATTTTCAGAAAATATTTATGTTAGCCTTCTTTATATACTTTGCCATATGAAAAGTGTGATAACCTATATTTTTGAAACGGTTGATGATAGAGCAAAACCAATATCATTATTGGAATTAGCGCCCCGAAATCATCAAGAAACGACAGAAAATTCACAATAAACAGAAATTTTTTCAAATTTTGTTACCCAGTGTTATTTTCAATGTTCTTAATTTTGGTATTATCATTATTTTTCTTTGGCTGTTTATTTCCTACGTTTTTAGTAATTATCTGTTTACACTATATATATATATATATATACATATACACACGCACACGCGCACACACACACACACACACACACACAGAGTTACAAGGAGTTACAAGGATAAGAGGAAGCCTCAAAGACCTTCCGGTCCACTCTGGGAGGTTCCTGTCATGAAACAAGTTTATTTTTCTTTCAGCTATTGTAGCAGTAGTAGAAAACTAGATAGAAAAGTGTAAGGCTCTTTCCCCACCCTCCACTCCCTCCGTGACAGAGGCAGGTACGGAAAAAGGTTGAAGAAAATAACTTGACCCTTTAAAAGTAGTCAAGGAAATTTTACAGGAAAGTGGAGAATATATAAGATAGCACAAAAATTACGCATGCCCACATAGACACCGACCAAGCGAACTCCTGCAGAGTTACGTTATGTTTTAGTTTTAAACCAGAAGAGTAGTCAGTACTTTGTCTAGTCTATTTTTAAACATATTTACACTTTCGCTTGAAACAACCTCTGAGGGAAGTTGGTTCCAGATATTAACAATTTTATAGGAAAAGAAATTGCCGCAGACAGAGGTCCTAAATGGCTTTAGTTGAGAGAGAGAAAGAGAAAGAGAGAGAGAAAGTTAAAAGGGGCTACAAGGAGTTACAAGGAAAAGTAGTACCTCAAAAGGCCTTGCGGCCCATACCGAGGAGGTACCAATGGCAACGGGTGCCATGGAAAAATTCATACACCCTCAAATAGTGTGCAAGATTCGGTCTAACCTTTTCTTGAAAAGATCCACAGAAGAACTATTCACAACTTCTGAAGGTAGCCTGTTCCACGTGTCACAGATCTTATACGTGAAGTAATTCCTAGACACACTAGTCCTAAACCTTTTCAAATCCAACTTCCAACCATTCTTGCGAGTTGGGTTATCATTTAAACTAAACATGCTTCTAAGATCGACATTGTTGAACCCGCGTAAGAACTTGAAAACCTCGATGAGTTGACCACGCAGCCTCCGCGAGTTTCCAGCGAAAACAAATTCAGGGCGCGTAAGCGTCGATTGTAGCCCATATGCCTAACGGAAGGGATTAACTTTGTGGCCCTCACCTGCACTCGCTCCAGCCTCAATATCTTTCCTGAGGGTGGGCGACCAGAACTGCACAGCATACTCCAGGTGCGGCCGAACCAGAGAATTGTACAGAGAGAGAGCACAATGTCCTTGTTCCGAAATCGAAATTGCCTCCTGATATAACCCAACAACTTCTGGGCTTTCTTTTGCACCTCTATGCACTGTTTCGTAAACTTAAGGTCGCTGCTAATTAGCACACCCAATCAGTCGCCTCGATATTACTCCCCAACATCGAGTAGCGAGTAGTCCGACTTCGGATTGGCGTAGCCAATGTGCATCACCTTGTATTTACCCAAGTTAAACGGCATTTGCCATTTTTTGAACCACTCTTCTATCCTACGTAGGTCAGCACGCAGTTGCTCGATCGCCTCTGGCGTCCCAACATTGGCCACAAGCTTGGTGTCATCAGCGAATTTGGCGATACTACTGACGATGCCATCGTCGATATCATTTATGTAAATGATAAACAACAGTAGCCCCAAAACGGAACCTGAGGAACCCCGCTAGTGACCGAGGCCCAATCCGAACTAGCCCCTTTAATTACAACCTTCTGCCGCCTATTCTTCAGCGAGAGAGAGAGAGAGAGAGAGAGAGAGAGAGAGAGAGAGAGAGAGAGATTTTGAGAAATACAATGTACTTTGAAAGGGTGTATCATGCCGCTTTATTTGGGGGATTGATGAAGAAGAGGGCCACTTTTTTTTTCTCATAACTATCTATATATGATTGGTCAGGAACTTTGATCAGGAATTTTGCTCAGGAACTAGCACGGCTGGTTTATGAACGTATTTAATCTGTGTTTGAAGGTTCCTCAGTTCTTTTGGTAGTACATTAAATAGTGTTGGACCTCGTATTCTAAGAGTATTTTCTACCTTCATTTTCATTGTCTCCCGTCCTGCCTTAGCGCGATAATACAGAAACTACTTGTTCTTTCATATCAGTGTTTTTTGGTTCGGTTTCTGGAACTGGGAACATATCTCAAGTATTTTCCACATACCCTGCATTTTTCGTTTCCTCTGTCTTAGAATTAAAAGTCCTTTGTAGTCTTTTGGTTTGCATGGGCTTGTGAGTACAGAGAAATAATGAATTAGTGATAGGAATAAACTCTTCCGTACTTTTAGCATGATGGTTGCTTTTCTGCTACATACGTTCTTCCAGATAATTCCCATTATATTTGTTTTGCGATTATAAATATGAGGGGGGGTATTATTTTGAATTTTTTGGAATTCCTAAGTCAGGACCCCTTCAAAATAATATGGACCACCAATAGTGAAACTCGGGTCAAAAACGATTTTTGATTTTTGACCCCTCTGACCCCCATGTACATACCACCTGAATGTATACATATGTGTATTATTGTATTTTTCTGCTATATAATCCATACTTATTGCCAGATTTGCTTTGTAATATGTCATTTATAGGGTTTACGGAGTCGGAGAACACGAATCTGTACTCAGAATTTTGAAAATCTAATATGGCGGCCAAAAATCTCCATTTTTCATCAAATTGTCATGGATGACAGCATCCCTAATGTTATGATACATACTAAAGAATGTATTAATGCACACATACAACACAGACACGATCACCTTTCATACCACACTGTCCAGGTGTCAGCCTGATTAGCATCAGCACATAAGTGACACCTAGTGGACCAACATCCAAACACCACATCTAATGCTGGTTTCAGGGACCGAAAATATTATTATGCTTCACTGTGCTTTCATTACATTGTTGTCTGTGCCTTTATTTATTCCCTAAGACTCCCATTTCATGCCGCAAGGTTTTCCAGTCTGATGCAACTTGTTTTTTTTTCTATTTTCAGACTTCACACCTGAGTGAACAATGAGCTACGCTCGGACACCAAGTACACGCTCGTCCGCCCAGAAGACCTTGGGTTCAATAACCTACATACAAACTTGACTTTTCAAATGGCTTGCTTCCAACGAAAAAGGACATTTTGGAAAACATGTTGTACTTACTTCGACCGGATAGAGCCAGTAAAACTGAGAGGTCAAAGGAAGTTACAGCCGGAATTCTTGCGGACGTCCTTCAAGAACACTGGATTTTTTGTAATATATATACAGTGACCACTAAACGCATCAAACTGAAAATTTTGGAACTGTATGAAAGATTTATCAAATTAGTTTAGACCAGAAAAAAACGCCGAAACGACAACTATTATGAAAAAGTCGAAGATTTCAACGAAAAAAGACATGATAGAAAAATGTTTTGCGAGAGTTTTGTCGACAGAAAATGGAATAAGCCATGGAACGCAGGAAGACAGATCTGCAGAGTTTGGAGCGAATGAGAAAGGAAGCAGAGATGGAAAGAACGAGGAATAAAGAAATGGCTTCAGCTGAAGGCTTCAGTGAACTATCTGAGGATGATCCGAATCATAGTGACTTCCAAATTAGCACAGTCGTAAACTGTCCCCTAGACAAAAAAAATTGAAAAGGATGAGTTGCCGCCAAAGTACCAGCACATAAGCGAAAGTGTCAGAAAAGTAAGGCCCGAGGCTTATGAAGCAATGGACCAGCTCAAAAGTTCTCATCACATGTCAGATAGTCAAGCTGCGGGAGCCGTAGTGATTGTTGGCAATAAACTATTTGGTCGGAAATGGAAATTTCATGACGAATCGCCAGACTTAGTAGACCTAGACACTCTATCACAGTCTAGCAATATTCGACAAGCCGGAAAGAGCATTGAAGCGCTAGCCTTGCATGAAATTGCGAAAGAGATCATGCAATCAGATCAAAAGTCGGTAGTTACCTATTCTGTTGATGGTTCGAAAAAACAGGGAGCTGGTTCTTTCTCGGTGCAGGGAATGACGGTAAATGGAAAATACAGACCTCTCTTGACATTTCCGATTGCTACGGAAAGTAGAGAGAACTTGGCGGATTTGAAAGTTGCCATGTTCAACATACTGGAAGCAGCGAGCGGAGTTAGTTCGAAGGAACTGTTTGAAAAGATAGACTTTATGATCACCGATCAGACATCCCATAATCTCTCTGTCGAACAAATGGTGGCCGAGAAGCTAGAATCAGAACATGTCCCGGATCATTTGTTTTGCAATGTTCACCCAACTCTCATGTTCAATCGAGTGATCACTAAACAATGGACCGAAATAGAAAATGCCATTGGGCGAGATAAAATATATTCCAGCTTTCTCGTCAATGCCACAACTTCATCCTCGAGTGTGACCGAACAAGCGCTGGACTGTATAACCAGATTGATAACTCATGACTGTGACCACAAACCGTGGAACAAAGCCAGCGATCTCGACGCTCATATCGCACCGAAGCGAAACAAATCCGTCAGTCTAAAAGATGAACGTTTCAACAGATTGACGTTGACATGTGCCATAACCTTATTTCACGTTGACGATGTGGAAACATTTCTCGGAAAATTTGAGCATGTGACGAACCAATTGGCCTGCATCGTACGATGCTTCCTGTATCTGGACTTCTTAAGAGTTGTGTACACGGTTGGAGCTCTCATTGGACTTCATTTAGTGGAGCCGTTCCTTTCACTGACGATATCGACCAGTACAAATTATTCAAAGCTAATTCCAGCATTCCAACAGTTATACCAAGACCTCGTTTCTACTGATCTGGCTAAACTGTTGGAAGTGGATACGCCGGCATTTGAGTTTGTGTCTGTTGAAAGATTCCAACAAACACGATATGACGATGATATTTGCAATGCTATCAAAGCTACGGCTCTCCAAATGAGTACTGAAGTTACAAAGGTTTTGGGTATGATATTGCCAAAGCTTGCTGAAGGATTTCAGAAACAAAAGGGAGATATCTTTGGATTCGGAGAATCTGACGAATCAGCGGAACATGCTCTCTCAAAAATGGACTGTGAAAAATTGGACAAGGCGCCAATTCATAACTTGGACTCTGAGCGCAGTGTAGGGTTCATCAACTATGAACTCTGCAGAAGAGGCGCCAAGCAACTCGTGTGCGCGTCGGCAGCGCAGGTCAAAGCTAAATCTCTTGCGTTGATTCAAAAACAACCAACAGGGTCTTTCAAAGACTATAGGAAAATTGGAACTGCAAACATTCCGGAAATAATGAGTGAGTGGAGCGTACGACAAGAACAATTACAGAAGCAAGGATTACAGACTAAAGAGATTGCGAATGTCGCTGTAGACCGCAGGAGAAATAGAGACCTGGAAGAATTAAAAAGACTAGGAGGGCCATTCGCAGCTAGTGAGCAAGTGGATAATTATCTCGAAGAATTAAATGTGGACGATTCGCAGAAGCTGAACCGTCTTTATCTCGAAGTCAGATATGCACGAGATACCGCTCTTTCTGTGCCAAAGACTAGTAATATATTTCGTCTAATGAAGGACTAAAGAAAATTGCCCCTCTCAACGTATGCCACTAATTTGAAGCTTTATCTCAGCAATGTCAATTGTAAAGCTCAGGTCACAGTCAGTGAGTCTAACCATGCAGTAGACACATTACTGAAATTAACAATATACGTGTATGGTAATATACTATGATCTTTATACAAATAATGCGTGGAAATAATCTTGAAATCGGTATTTGCGCACTTAGCACTCTCCTTATTGTCCTTGGTGGTCTCAGATGGGTTGAAAGTTCATGATTTAACTGTATTAGTTCTCACAAATACCTTGTCAACTGCATAATTCTGTTCAGTGTTGTCGCAAACCCCCAATTAAATATAGTATAATGGATGTTTGTAGTATTTCCATCCACATTTCATTTTCAAATGCCCAAAAATTTGTGATTTTGACCGCCACCTTGGACTTCCGCCATAATGATTTTTCAAAGTTCCGTTACGAATGCGTATTCGTGTTCTGCGACCCTGAAAACCCTATAAAGGACATATTACAAAGCACATCTGGTAATAAATATCGATTATATAGCAGAAAAACAGAAAATACACATATGTATGCCTTCAGGGGGGGGGGGTACAGGGGGGGTAAGAGGTTTCGCAAAAAAAATTTAAATATAAAATCGTGCTTAGAAATGGTGTCTCCAAATTTTACGCTTGTCCCGAGCAAAATTTAGGATTACCCCCCTATTATAAAAAAGGTAATATCCAGAACCCCAATTTCCCTACACGAAAGAGGGCGGGCATGAACTCCAAGCATCACCTGAGCCCGAGTACTCACGATGGAGGTGGCCAGTTCAACTTCAGCCACAGTGGAGGTGGTAGTCGAACCCGGGCCTTTGCAGCCTGAGTCCAACCTCCGACCGCTTGGAGGTGTTGTGTTGCTGTTATAATTTTAATCCTGCAGCGTTCCCTCAATTTTGCATCTACTGATATTATTACTCCCTAGATATTATTACTCTACTGATATTATTACTGTTATATTTGTTTTGTATGCTTTCTTTGTCGTTGGCATATCTAATGAGGTGGAATTTTTCTTTACTGAACTTCGTGATAATGAAAAGCTTAGAATAGTCCGAAAGATTGTGCTTCCAATAAATCCATTTCTTATTGTGGATTTATTCCCTTCATATTATGTTCCAAAGCCCATTTACATGATGTATTCATATCATTTTGCAATTTTTCGATGTCTTCTTCATTTGATATTCCCTTAAATATTTTCGTGTTGGCTACAAAACACGACAACACGACGGCATTCACGACCTCAATGTTGTGACGCCAAAGGAATTCCGTCCAACCTCTCATTCGTTGTGGAACACGATTCAACACTATCTTTAATATCTATATCTATGTCTGTAATCATTATTATAAGCAACGAGGGAGCTCTATTTACCATTGCTCTTTGTATTCTCTTTTTGACTCTAATAATTAAAGATCCATATTCCTGAAGTTTTCTAGTAATTCCTATTTTTTAAGCTTGTGTGCTATAATACCATGCCATAAATTCTTTATGGAGGGAATTTTTCCTTGAAGTAGTTCAAGTAGGAATTTTCATTTAATTTACTTTATTGTTTACATTTACAGTATACTCGTACTTTCCCGATCTATTTTGTAATTCTCATAAATAATTGTTTCATGCAATATATAATCAGTAATGAATCCATAAATATGATACTGCTTTAATGCAATACGTTAAATAATTTTTCTTTTTCTATACAGGGTGTCCCAAAAGTCCCTATCTATTTTGTTGAAATAGGCTGAATTTCAAATGAATGTTTTAATGACATGATTGCATGCACCTTTCTAGACAAATACATGCATTAGATTTCTATTTTAATTATTTTTAAATTTTTAAATTTTTAATTAATTTCAGAACCTCAACTTCTTGAAGATGGCATTCTCGACAATGTAGTCTTTCAGCAGGATGGGGCACCATGTCATTATGCCAGAATTATTCAGACATACCTAAACGAGCGTTTTCCAAATCGTTGGATTGGACGTGGGGGAAATAGGCCCTGGGCAGCGCGATCTCCGGATTTGACCCCTTTGGATTTCTTTGCTTGGGGTTTCATTAAACCAGAGGTCTATCGCAGAAATATTCGAGATTTACCAGATCTGCGAGATCGCATTAAGCAAGCAGTTGAGAAAATAACCCCTGAAATGCTCGGAAATGTGTTCCGCAATGCAGCTGACCGCTTTGAGATTTGCAGAGATAGATGGAGCACATGTGGAAACTACTAATTAAAGATTTTAATGGTGTAATACTTGTAATTTGTATAGAAATACATCTGTATTCAAGTCAGTGTGACATTTATTTTGAAATTCAGCCTATTTCAACAAAATAGATAGAGACTTTTGGGACACCCTGTATTATAATTCCGTTATAGCTTTAACTTTCACGTCAACCTCGTTGTTTTTTATATATTTTACAAATGTGATAGCATATGGAAATATAATATTTTTCATTTGCAGAAGCGCTGTTGCAATGTTTCACTAAAACTGTAGGTTGTTACATTTGATTTCTTATGGTAAAACCCTTAATAATGCTCTGTTGTATATAATATTTGTATAACTCCATATACTTGTCTAGATATTATATACTATACATGTGTTTCTCCGGAGAATTTTCAATACTGGAGTTGTGGTATGCATGTGGAATAGTGTTGAAAAATAATCGAAACTTTACAAACCGGTTTTTAATCGATCTGTTTTTTGAAAACCGGTTTTAACCGGTTATGACAGAAAAGTATAGTAATTTTTAAAAGCCACAATTGAAAGGTACTGACTTTAACTCTTAACAAGCATAGCTTATCGCCTATTTTTTGGTCAAAAGAATGCAAAAATGCAGCATCATATGTATGTATATGAATAAGAAAATGACAACTTTGACATATTTTATTTTAGCCAAAATAATACATTATTCAAACAATTTAGATTTGAAATAATTTTTTAAAATAAAACAGCTATACTTAGAAAGAAATAAACTTCTTTTTGTAAAAAAATTATAAAGAATAAAAATAAAATTTATCTCTATTTTGGAAAAAACATTGAAATAAAAATTTTTAATAAAAAAAACTTTACCTAGAAAACAGAAAATTGACTCTTCGTGTAAGAAAAAATATATAAATTAATTTAGATTTTATCCCTATTTTGGAAATGACATCTTAAGAAACAAAGGGCATTAAGGGTCTTATACTGCGAATAGGGCTTTAGTCGACTGACTCTACACTACAGCCTACATGATGAGACAAACTGAAGATCGAGTTGCCAGATAGGCAAAAATTATACTGAAGAGCAGTTGCCAGTTTGTCACAATTTAACTTAATAGGTAATGTATTGGAAGTTATTTTTTGTGCGCTGTAGCGCGTAGACGTTCGCGCAAGTTTGATCCAAATAAAAATCAATCGATAAAACCGGTTTTTTCTTTCGGTTTTCGATTTTTAGGGGAATTTTACAAACCGGTTTTCAACACTAATGTGGAAGTGAGAAGCACTTGAATATATAGCGTGAATATATAGTTTATATGTTTTGATTACATATTTCAATATTTCTAAAAGTAAAACGTTCAGAACAAAAGTTTATTTATTCAGGAGGTTAAAGCATATTTATGGATTTATTTCGCTGCTATGTATTATGTGAAAAATGTTAAATATAAATTTTACCATATATATCATCCCTCCTTTCATGAGTCCTTTGTAGTAACAACAATGTAGTAAATGGCTTTTCATTATTTTAATTTTTATTTGCGTTTATTTGTGGAAAGAGGCATGATTTAGATTGCTAGAGCATTTAGTACCCAGTCATAAGAGAGAGAAGACGTGGCACGAGGCTATTTCTTCTCTAAGAGTAATTTTTCTATAAATTTCAATATTTTTCAAATAGCTTTTTTCTTTGGCGGACTTTTTTCTCGACTGTAAATAAATCCTGAACTACATTTATATAAAACTTTATTAGTAAATATTTATTAAAAAATATTTCAACTTATTTTTAAACGCATTTAGATAAGCAATATTTTTAAGAACAAAGTTTAAGTTATTCCATAATTTTAATCCAATGAATTAAGACACTAAATTGAAGGATTGAAGTTGTTCTCCTATTTAGATACGAGTAAATGTCTTGATGATTTAAAATGTATTTGTTGACCCAAAGTAAATTAATAATTTTATTCATACATTTGTAAATAAAGATGATGTAAGTCATTTTGATTATATATTTCATCTTTAAATAAACTTGCTTCTTCTCAAGATACCGCTTGTATGAGCAGAGAAATCAGCATCAGTTGATAATATCCTTGTTGTTTCCTTTTAAATAATAATGATTTTGCTTAGGAAGCTGTCAAAACAATTTCCCCATTTAAGTGCGCAGTGCATTAGGTAGGAAAGAACAAGAATTAGATACAGATTTAATAAAATATGTTTAGGAATTATTTGTTGACGTTTAAACATAGTGCAGCACTTCTACAAATCTTTTTTAAGAATATAATTTGTGTTCCTTCCATAATAATTTCTTATCTAGCATTTTTCCAAGAAATACTTACTTAAAAATATATTTAAGACAACCAAGTCAGCATCTAACTCATATCTAATTCCACATATACATTTTGTCATTTACTAAAATCATAACATCTTTTATTGATATTTAAAGCACATTTGTTAGAAGTAGGCCAGTTCATTATTACTTGGATGAATTCAGTTTCATATACGTCTTTCACTGTACCAGTAACTTTTAAGAAATAGACCTTGTTGTGTCAACGTTATGAAGTTAAGTGTACTAGAAGAACAACAAAAATAACAGTCGACCCAAGATTGAACCCTGAGGCACACCAGATTTTATATTTTGTTTGAAAGAACGGACATTTTGGATCACTCTAAATTAATATCTACTGGAGGGGCCAAGGGCGAATGCCCACAAAAGCGTCTCGCCCATAGAAAAAGCAGAGAGCCAAAATCAAGGTCCAGGGTTTTCGAGATGCCGAGAAACTCTGCGTTTGAAAGATGGGAGGTCATAGGCAGGGGGAAAGATGGATTCAGGAAGATTGTTCCAGAGTTGACCGGTTGAGTAGATGAAAGATTGAGAATACCGATTAACCCTTGCGTTAGAGAGTTGGACAGAAAAGGAATGAGAAAGTGTAGAAATTCCGATGCTGCGTGCTCTCCTTAAAGGAGGAGGCATGCAGTTAGAGAGTTCAGAAGAGCAGCGTCCATTATAATAGCGATATTAAAGAGAGAGTGAGGCAACACTGCGGCGAAGAGAGAGGGATTGAAGACAGTGAGTAAGAGGCGGGGAATTCATGAGACGAAAAGCCTTTGATTCCACCCGGTCAAGTACGGCGTGTGGGTTGAGCCATCCCATACATGTGAAGCATACTCCAAACAGGGGCGGACAAGACCCCTGTACAGAGACAGCAACTGAGCGAGGGTGAAGAAACTGCGAAGCCGGTACAGCACACCTAACGTCTTAGAAGCAGTTTTCGAAAGAGTATTTATGATCTTTCCAAGAAAGATCACGAGAAAAGGAAACACCAAGAATGTTGAGAAAAGAGGAAGGATTGAGTTGTGTTGTTCAATGTAGGGGGATAGTTGTGTGGAAGATTGTGACGAGTAGACGGATGGAGGAACTGAGTTTCTGAGGCATTGAAAGCCACAACATTTTCTTTGACCCAATCAGATATAAGCAGAATGATCATAGCCGCCCCACGCGAATCATGGAGTGACTGTTGAGAGGAAGGCTTTTGGAAGGGGATGGAGAAATGAAGAGTGGAATCATCGGCATAGGAGTGAATGGGACAGGAATTGCGAATTAAAAGATCATTAATAAATAAAAGGAAAAGAGTGGGTAACAGGACAGAGTCCTGAGCAACAACACTGTTGAATATGTCCAGAACAGTAGCGAAAGTTTCACCGCAGTCCGGAAAGGAGGATGTCAGTAGGGTATTATGACCTAAGGGGTGGCAAACAATGATTGCCCCCCCTGCACAAATGAAACTAATAGGGGTACAAAAAAACTGATTGTTGCATCTTTTAGACAATTTAATTCTACGTCTAAACAAAACCATTCAATAGTTGGTGTTGCCTCCTTGTGCTTGGCGGACGGCTTCAAGTTGGCAAGGGTAGGAGGTGAGGAGAGACTCGAAAAGGTCAGTGTCGTACTCAAGATTTCGGATGATTGTTTCGATGTGCTGCTCCATGGTCCGGCGGCAGAATCGGGTGGCTGGTGGTTCAGCAAGCATCAGGGATTCCACTCGGTCTTTCAGGATGGATCCCAAAAGATTCTGCTGCCGGACCATGGAGCAGCACATCGAAACAATCCTCCGAAATCTTGAGTACGACACTGACCTTTTCGAGTCTCTCCTCACCTCCTACCCTTGCCCACTTGAAGCCGTCTGCCAAGCACAAGGAGGCAACACCAACTATTGAGTGGTTTTGTTTAGACGTAGAATTAAATTGTCTAAAAGATGCAACAATCAGTTTTTCTGTACCTCTATTAGTTTCATCTGTGCAGGGGGGGGGGCAATCATTGTTTACCACGCTGTATAACACCAAAAGCCTAACTCAAATCCATAAAAATGGAAACCATGATTTAATTATTTCTTTTAGCAAAATTAAATTTTTTTTATCAAATTTAACATATCCATTTCAAGTACACTCGTATTTTGTCTTACAGAAGCGCTGTTGATGTGAAAATAAATTATGTTTATGAGTAAACATTTTCCTATTTTCTTAACAAGTTTCGGTAATTGTGCTGAATACATATAATGAACAGATTGGTCTATAATTCATAGCAATCGTAATCGTATCTCGGAGACAGAGGTTTGAATCTCACCAAGGTAAGACCGAAAAGTCACCTTATATTATAATGTACCTAGAGTTTGGTCTTAATTATCCACTAACAGGTTTTTGTAGGTAAGCCTATAAACACTCTAAATGAAGGTCTATTGAGTGGGAATTTAACTGGTATTCCATCCAGTAGATGGCGCCTCATGTTAAAATATGTTAGTTTCGCGTCAGTTGACTAGTTGAAAAGTTGAAAACATATAAGACTTCAATAAGTATTCTACCGTGGAAGACATAGAAACATCCTAATCACCCAAATCCCAAGTCCGGATAAAGAAAGACATACATTAGCCAGCTTAGGGCTACATATGCGTTATATTTTCTGGCGAATGAAAGTACCCTCATCACAAATACATGCTGCATGAATAGGATGCTTTCATTATCATTATTATAAGCAGAAATATACTTCACTCGATTTATAAATATTACGCAGATAAAACTATATATGTTAATTATTAACACACAGCAGGCATGGGGTAATTATAATTTGCAATTGATTGTAATTAATTACATTTTTTTCATGTACGGCTAATTGGTAAGTAATTGTAAGTGACCACCTAAATGTAATTGTAATTTTAATTAATTACATTGGGAAACCAAGGTAATTCATATAATTACAGTAAATTACTTTGTTACATTGTTTTTTTCAGCCTCTCAAACAGCTTGAAAGCTGTACAATATAAAAAAAAAATTTTCAAGCCAATTTTTTCAAGTTGTAAAATACAATCCTGTGCAATGTTAAAAAAAAAAGTACATTTTATTGACCTAATAATATCTAGTTTTCATTGAAGATGATGGCCAGAACTGAAAATGGAATTGAAATACAGACATACTGTAAATCAAATAGTGTATATTTATGAAAAAATGCAATTCTTTGTAAATGTAAATGTAAATGTAATTGTAATTAATTACTTTACTAGTAATTGTAATTAACTATTTCACCATCACCACCTACAGTAATTGTAATTAAGTATTTCACCATCTACACAAGTTGTAATTGTAATTGAGAATATGTCAATTAATTGCAATTGTGATTAATTACATTGACCAAGAAATTGCCCCATGCCTGCCACACAGTATCAAATAGTTAGTGCAACTACACCATGCTTAATCCAACGCTTCTGTGGCTGCACGAACTATTTAAGTACTCACTATTTAGTCAGTGGTCAGTGCAAGTATATACAGTACAATTGGATTAACCATAAAGTTGGCTCGATTATTTGGTAGGGGTATAATGTGCTAATTATTTCTAGTTATTTTAACTTTGGTATGCACTGTGGTTCTCTCTATTATCTCTTGGTGTCCCACAGCATCCAAACTGATTAATAGAGAATGAGCCATTGTTTAGGTGTTTAATACAACTAACTATAGAAGGCAAAAATGATATACAGATTTTAATATTGTTTAACCAAGTTTCGGTGAGAAAAATAACATTAATTGGACCTTAGAAACAACTTGTTAAAAGGTTCCTAAGTAACCATACTTATTAAATAAACTGCTATTATTTACATAAATTAAATACCGAATTTTTTGTAATGACAATTAAGTAACACTCAGACGTTAAATTCATCAATAGTAGTTACTGAGTAGTTATTTATAAATGAATCAAAGTGATTTTTTTCAAGGAACTCTTTCAGCAAATTATTTAATTCGGCCACATCAGAAACAAAGATAGAGAAATTCAATTGAATACATTAAAGATACGAACCCTATATCTAGAAATTCATCCGTAGACTGGATGTATTGTAGCGAAGTTATACTTCTTGATGACTCGCCTAAACCAGAAGAATTGCTTCACTTTGTAAACCAAACATCTTTTCTCTCATCATTATGACTCCCTGGGCAGATGTTACATCCGATTTTGGCGTAATAACAATCAGCTCTCAAGCCAGACGAACGTGGTTCATTGTGCTAACTTCTGAATTATTATTAACCAGCACAATCGAGAGTCGAACCCCCGACATCAGAGCCTTTACTTTGTCTATAGAGAAAAGGTGCTACCTACTGAACTACAGACGCTGTTCGAATTTGGCCTAGGCCATACAGTCAGGTTTGACTCACTAAATTAAATTTTTGGTGTTTGGGTTTGCCTGCTTCAGCGTTTCATGGGAGAGGTCTTCATTTTCCTCCTACTTTGGGACATTTATATCACATTCATTTTCGAGCTTGACTTTAAGAAGTTTAGGTTTGTTGCGAGAACTTTGCACACCCGCTGATTCGTCCTACTTGAATTTATATGCGTCAAGTGGATTTAATGTAAGATATTTTCTCCTTCATTTTCAGCAGTTTGAGTTTCATGCTCAGTTTCAATGATGCAAATTGTTATTCAGTTAATAGCTTCATTCATGTCGTCGCCAGCTGCCGTGAATCAGTGGGTAACACCGTTTCCCACTAAGCGAAGTGAAGACAAAGAGGCAAGAGCATTCGTCTCCCGATAATACTACTGATAACAATCCGGGAGTTAGCGTAGTGGGCCGCATTCGTTGTCCTGAGTGTTGTGCCGATTTCTGGCCCTCCTAACTCATTATTATTACTAGCAGAGGACCCGCCCTTCGTGCAGTTAGCAAAAATATCCCACTCTACTATTCCATTAACCGGGCATTCAATAATTTTCCCGTAGGTTTCAATTAATTTTAAACAACTTTAGAATGAGACGTGAATGTAAAAAATTAACCAACTGGCTAGGTTAATTGAATGCCTGGTTGTTTCTTTGACTCTAGGCATCAGTTTCTTTTCGGGACACTGATGTACAGTTGCGCTCATTATTCGTAGGACACTATTGAGAACAGATAGCGACACCTGGCATATATTTGTTGTGTGTAGCTACTATAAACGGTTGTAACATTTTATGAATGAATCTGGAGTTTAGTGAGTGAGCGCTGATTGGTTGGTTGCCACATGGTGTTTGGCCAGTGTGTGTGTGTGTGTGTGTGTGTGTGTGTGTGTGTGTGTGTGTGAGTGAGATGAGACAGTATTCTTGCCCTTTATTAATATCATAATATAGATATGGTCCTAACAGTGTTTGGCTGGCCGTGATGTAGTTAGTGGTGGTGTAGACACGGGTGACAGTGGGGGCAGGGGATGGTGCTGCTGATGTGACGTGCAAGCTCTTGACTCATTGCCAAATGTCTTTAGAACAATTATTTTCATTCATCACTCTGGTTTACATATTACTAAGGAAACATAAATGAATAATTAAATATATATTCAAGAAGGGGATATACAGGTTGCGGCATAAGTCGGTTTACCGAGCATAATGGAATCACCTTGTGAAGAATAATATTTATCATTTACTACAGAAATGACTCAAAGTGTCCTCCATCCTCCGTAAACTCTATATTTGATTATACCCCACATTGAATAATCACATCACAGTGATTATTCAATGTGGGGTATAATCAAAGATAGAGTTTACGGCCAGAAACCTCGGGACTTCGATCACACGATGACTTTGATACGCCAAGAGTTCGAGACGTTGAATAATAACAAAGAACTGTGCTGCCCTATTTGTTGTTCAGTGGTTCAAAGATGCAGCGTTTGTATTTAACATGATGGAGGACACTTTGAATAATTTCTGTAGTAAATGATAAATATTATTCTTCACAAGGTGATTCCATTCTTCTCGGTAAATCGACTTATGCCGCACCCTGTATATTAACAAGGAGAATGTCAATGAAGTGAATAAAACAATGTTCTCGTATATTCTATAAATAAAAAACATAATACGTGTTCATGATATCGGCGAACTTGTAATCCTCTATGTAAGACATTTCAATGAATAAACACTGTAACACATAACATGCAATGCAACAATACGTGTTATACATTGTCAGCATCTTCAACTTACCATCTCCCAGGTAAGACATATTGGTTGAATGGAACTTAACACGTAAATGGTAGTTATCAGCTTAAAAGGAAGCCAATATATCGCATGTATTGTCGTGTGTCTCACACACTTGTAAGAGTACTTACTACCTGAGTTTTCTATATTATGGTTTTACCTAAAGCGTCGTTAGAATTGCCAACTGAACGATAGATAAGCGAAAATATCCACTAGCCCACACGTCGTTGTTTTCTACCGGGGTTCAGCGAAAAACCATTAAGGGTTCTGATATGTTGTGTAATAAATAGTTAACATAACATACTGAAGCCCAGTAGTTCAGAATATACTCGTATAGATGGAACTAAGTTAGAATGGAAATAAAGGGGTATTTTGTAACAAGCAGTGAATAATGTATTATATTTGCTCGTAACAATATGTAATTGGTTTATTACATACTGTAGTTTTCCATCATTTTGCTTACAAAACGAAGGGGACTAGAATGGATCGAGAACATCTGGGTTCTACAATATCTTACATGTTGCTTACAAGTTCCCTCGACCAAGAAAAGGTTGAAAGACACGGCCACAGATATATGCTAGACTTTGTAAGTATGTGATGGTCTGTATAGCACAGTGGGTACCAACGTGGGGGTAATTTTGACATTTCCTGGGGGTAAAAAGGAATTCCTGAAAATTGTGTTTTTAGTGTTCTTTTTGTGAAAAAATTGTTTTTTCGAGTTAGACCGTTTAACTGTTTAGGTCGTGGTCGCAGTGTTACAAAGGACGAGCGGCTACACCACGAGGAGAATTATAGAGACTTTCCGAGACTGACATGGTGTGTTCATAGTAGCGCGTTGGCTAAAGAAAAGCTAAAAATTGAATTTCTACCTACAGAACCTAGTTTAATCTAGATTCTGTGTAAGCACTGTATGCCAATTCCACAATCAACATCCTTATTAAGGACATTAAATGAATTGGTACATATTTAATACGCAGCCATGCTATCTAAAACAGAGGCCATTAACTTATCACGCCCTGAAAAGCAGTGACTCACCTGAACTGAAAGCAGAATTCCTGAAAATGAGGCAAGATTTTATTCTGAAGTTTGAGTTTACAGAGAAAAAAATCGAGACATTTTGGGCAAAAGTGAATGGGGAGTATCCTTTGCTTGCTGAAGAGGCAAAGAAAGTGCTGGTGCCTTTTGCGACAAGTTATCGTGTGAAGTAGGCTTTTCAGCAAAGATGATCATAGAGAACAAACTGCGAAATCGGCTGCACATTGAATGCGATTTACGCTACGCCTTGAGCGAAACTGAACCCAGAATTCAGGCGTTAGTTCAGCAAAAACAGTTGCATTCCTCACACTAGACTAGTAGTTGGTGGCCACTCGTTTTGCTTGCTTCCTATGTAATGTTGTAGCCATTCTTTGACTCGGTGGTGTAGTGGTTAGTGTTACTGACTACGAATCGGCCCCGGGATCGAGACCCGGTGACAGCAGGCGGCGCGCAGACAAACCCAGCTGTTCATCCTTCCACACAATAAAGTGGCTGGTAGATACATGGGTACCCTGGGTAGCATAGTGGTTAAGACGCTGGGCTACTGGTGGGGCGTGGTTCGGATTTCACGTTAAACTGTAGGTCTAAGGTGAAGTGAAAAGCTTGACCTTCGTCAGAAAGAACAATTAGGGCGGAAACAAACTAAACCAAATATCATGTGTTTAACTTATACATAGGGCATTGCATATATAGAAATATACGAGTATTATGTTTATAAAATTTGAATAATTATTCTCATGCTCAGTAAAATGAAGTTTCCTGTGCTTTTTGCAAGAGGGTAATTTCCATTTGGCGATAAACCAAAAGGGGTAATCACAAAAAAAGTTTGAGAACCGCTGGTGTAGCAGCTTAATGACCATTTTCCAAACTGTTTCCGCATTCCAACAATTCCACCTGACTTTCAACATATCACTAACACCACATGACGTCTTGACAGCGGTGTTAACCTAGAATGCATAACCCGGATAAATATAACATCCGGCGGTCCTCAGAGGCCCGGGTTATGCATTCTAGGGTTAACAATGGTGACTGAGAATAAAGTGACACAATTCCTGAATCTCATCGAAGCGACTACTCTGCAAAATCCATCTTTCTTCCTGTCTGTGACCTCCCATCTTTCAAACGCAGAGTGTCAAGGCATCTCGAAAACCCCGG
The DNA here is from genome assembly GCA_023014485.1 of Bathynomus jamesi. Lineage (NCBI taxonomy): Eukaryota > Metazoa > Arthropoda > Malacostraca > Isopoda > Cirolanidae > Bathynomus > Bathynomus jamesi. The sequence continues at coordinate 2,784,224 of JAJOZX010000003.1, read as the reverse complement.
ACCTTGATTTTGGCTCTCTTCTTCTTCCTTGGGAGGGGCGCTTTTGCGGGCATTTTCCCTTGGCCCCTCCTTCCTGCATAAACAAAACTATGCACAATGGATTATCATCACCAGAAAATTGCTGAAAGGGGAAAAAATCATCGGCATGAAGGAGAGCGGGGTGTCTCCAACTCAAATTACAAGAGAACTTGGAATTTCTAGAAACACTGGTTGAAGAGGTGGCAAGAGGAAGGGAAGCTACGAGATCACCGCAGAACGGGGAAACCTCGACTGACAACTGCTGAGGATGATCGAAGGATCTGCGATGTTGTCGAAGCCCATCCCTTTACCAATGCTCTTGCCATAAGGGAACAATTGCGGCGTGATGTTTTGGCAATGACAGTAATGCGGCGGCTACATGAAGCTGTGTAACTCCATCGCACCCCTGCTCTCAAGAAATTGAATCAGCAACATCGAGAAAATAGACTTTGATTTGCTCAGCAACATGTTGACAAAGGACTTGACTTTTGGAACCGAGTGACATTTACCGACGAAAAGACCTTTTCCTCCACATTCCATGGCCGTCTTCATTGTTGGAGGAGGAATAATACTCGATATACTTACGAGCACATCTATGATGAAGTACGTAGCGGTCATGTTACCTGTAACATGTGGGGATGGATTCATCTGTATGGTGAAGGAGCGCTCGCCAAAATTGAAGGGAGATTTACTGTAAGGGATTCCAAAAAACCTTAGCCCCCCCATTTGCAGCTTACATGTTTACTTATATCGAAATAGTTTTTAGTGATTATAAAAATATATAAAATTCTTTATTTATTGCAGGTATTAAAATTACTCTACCTGATAAAGTGATAATATAATGGCTTCTCAATTAATTGGTGATTCGGAGAGGCAACGTGTGATAGATCGCATATGAGCAATAACATTTCGGGAAGCTCGTGATGCTGGAGCCACCTTTATAACACGTTCATGGGTTGCTAAAAAGTTGCGAAGAAGTGAGGACTTCGTCAAAAGAAATTGGAATAAAACTTGAGATGAATGTGAAATGGATACAACCAAATCTGAGCGCCCAAATTTGCCACTCTCTCAGGAAACAAAGGACATCATTGAAAGCGGTACGCGTAAGCGGAAAAACAGCTGTGCTAAACTTTCTAGAGAGATCGAAATGTTGAGAGGAAAGATCGTTAGTGGTGAGATCATTCGACTGTACCGTCATAGGCAAGGTTTAAAGCCTTGGCATGAACTTCCAAAGCCAAGAAAAACTCAACTTAACATCGATGACAGAATGTGGTTTGCCCATTATCTTGAAGATTGGGATGTAGATGATTTCATGCATTTAGCTGTCTCCGATGAATTTTTTGTTTACGTAACACGTCGGCCTAACTACCAAAATGATCGAGTGTGGGCCACAATACCAGATGAAATCGATGACGATGAACATTATCGCGAATTATTAAAAAGTCCAGACTGTGTTGGTGTGTTTGTTTTGTTCACTGCAAAGAAGCTCATGTGGGTGCTGAAACCAAATGGTCAGAGTTGGGATGGACAGTATTTTCGTGATATTATTCTATCCCAGCATGTCATTCCTTTTCTAAGAAACCCAAACAATGTTATGGATGTCGATCAGGTCACACTTCTGCACGATAAGGCCCCCTGCTTTAAGGCATTAGCCACTCAACAGTTGTTGCGGAACCATGAGATCGATTTCTTTGGAAATGAAGAATGGCCAGGAAATTCTCCTGACCTGAACGTCTGTGAACACATTGGATCAGTTATAAAGGACAAGGTTGAATGTCTCTTGTTTCAAGAACCTGCAGCAAATCGATTTTAGAAGGATACAATGACGCAACACATTGAGACTGTTTTAGCAAATTTGCGTAACGATCAAGATCTATTCACGTCACTTTTGGCAAGCTACCCAAAGCGAATTCAGGCTGTCTTGGAAGCCAATCGCGGGAACACTAAGTTTTAATTGTTTTTCATTAAATGCAGGATTAAATTCTCTTTTGTAAGGTATGTTTAGTTTTACTGTACCTCTAATGGTTTAGGCCATGGGCGGGGGGGCTAAGGTTTATTGGAGCCCCGTACACCATATAGAAATTTTCGAAGCGGTTATGCTTCCTTCTGTGCGCGCATATGCTCTGCCATTTCCTCAGCGAATCATTTTTATGCAAGACAGGTCCCTAATTCACACAACACGGATCGTCACACGCTGGTTCTTTGAGCAAAGAAATATCGACCTTCTGGATTGGCCAAGTAAGGGTTGTGATATGAATCCCATCGAGAATATATGGGGCAATATTGTAAATGTGTGGGAACCAGCGGAAGAACGAACAACGGACCAGCTTTTACAACACATATTTAGTGAGTGGGAGGTGCAGAGGAGGAATCAACAGCTGGTATATAATCATGTTGTTTCTGTACCACATCGACTGCAGGAAGTCATAAGCAACAACGGTGGCTGGACAAGATATTAAACGTTGTGTTTATGTATAAAATATCTGTCAAATACAATGGAAACTATGAATGTGTAACACCTTTGCAAAATTGTCAAATATCATCGTTTAAATGGCTCTATGTTCATTGATATGAATCAATGTAATATTTTTATTTTCTGTAATTCTCTCCTTTGAGGTGAGAAACTGCCAAGAGTCACAGCTGCAGTGGTTCAACACTTAAGTTGTAACATGGAACTTATTAATATAAAACAATTATATGCATTTATGATGGTACCTCAATACAGTACATTTTTCGTTTCTAAATAATATTTCTCTCAGTGACTCTTTATTACTGTATCAGTGTTACTGATTTAGAAATAGCATTTGCTCCGGATATAACAATGCCATACCAGTAGTATCCATTCAGCTGTCGTCCATTTGGCAATTGAAAGATATTCTAAGCAGTGACGTATGAAACCTACAGATACCTATCAATCTGGTAATGTAGACCAGGAGCAAGCAAAAATGTTGATGGCTCTCACAAACGAGTTTATGCTGACACAGGAGATAACAGTAAATACCAGAAAAATCACTGCCTAGATTTGGTATTCACGAATAACACGAACTTAATTGCTGATATAACAATAACCCCAACTATTATCTCTGACCACAACATAATCGAGATATCAAAAAATATGGCGACAACATTAAAAGATAATACCCATACTGAAGAAAGAAGCAAATTTGGGACCATTAACTTAAACTCCAAGAATAGAAATTGGAAAGCAACCAGATCACACATGGTCCAAATAGAGTGGAGAACAGTTTAAGAGAATAAAACAAATGAAGAAATGTTAACAACCTTGGAAGAAAAGACGCTGAGAATTTTAGAAAAATATGCTCCGAAAGCAGAGCAAAAAGGAAAGACGAACTCGTTTGAGAGGCAAAAGAGAAGAATATTCCGCAAAAGAGAGTAGCGGCGAAGTTAGCTAATTGCAGAGACAACAATGCCAGGAAAGTAATACAAGAAAAACTGGAGAGTATCGATAGGGATGTAAGGGCCATACAGAGAGGGAAGAGGAAAAGGCGGTAGAAGCAATAAAGGAAAATCTTAAATACTTCTATAGCTATGCGAAAAGGAAAACAAAAAGGTGCGCCACTATCGGGCCCTTAAGAACAGGAAATAATGCACTAACCGACGATATAAAAGAAATATCTGAAACATTGAGAACCCAGTATGAATCAGTTTTCAGTACCCCAAAAAGTGACAAAGTGATATCTGACATAGATGCATTCTTTGAAGAGAAATTGCAAGGAGATTGTATAACAGACTTTGATTTAACAATAGAAGATGTAACGAGAGCTATAGGACAAATGGAATCACATTCAGATGCAGGTCTGGTCAAATGGAAGGCATTATTGATTAAAAACTGTAAAAATGAAATAGCTACACCCTTATACTGGATATGGAGAAGATTCCTAGACTCAGGGGAAATACCGAGCATCTCGAAAAGAGCAAACATTGTCTCTATACATAAAGGAGGGGATAGCTCTCAATCAAAGAACTATAGACCAGTGTCATTGACGTTCCACCTCACCAAAGTATTTCTTGGAGACAGTGGAAAGATTCAACGAAAATCAGCACGGATTCCGATCAAGAAGATCATGCTTATCACAACTTACAGAGCACTATAACAATATTCTAGATCACTGGAAGGCAATGAAAACTAAGATGTCATATACACAGATTTTGTTAAAGCTTTCGACAAATGTGATCATGGTATAATAGCACATGAAATGAAACATATAGGAATAACAGGCAAAGTTTGAATGGATCTACAACTTCCTCAGAGAACATCGTCAAAATTCAAAGTATATCATCATCAGAATCAGAAGTACGCAGCTCAGTATCACGAGGTACAGTACTGGACCCACTCCTGTTCATTATCATGCTAACAGACATAGACAGCGGAGTAAACAGCAACAGTATAGTAACATCCTTTGCAGACGATACAAAGATCAGCAGAAAAATCAGCGATGTACATGACGCGGAGGCCTTGCAGAGGGACACGAACAAAATATACATATAGTCAGAAGACAACATGACATTTAACATCGAGAAATTTCACCTCTTGAGATATGGTAGAAATGAGAAACTTAACAGACTACATATTATGTTCCAAATTGGCAAGAAATTCAGAGAAGCACGAAAGCGATCGATTTGGGGATTATAATGACCGATGATGCGAAATTCGAGAGACAAAATGAGATAGCGATAAACAAAGCAAAAAGAATTACGGGACAGGTATTAAGAACGTTCAAAAGAAGGGGCGAGACAGTAATAATTCACCTGCTGAAAACACTGATCATACCAAAACTTGAATACTGCCCAGTCTTGACATCATATGAAAAGGAAGAAATTAATAAATGAGAAGAAACTCAGAGACATTTCAAAGCTAAGACTGATGGCTGCAAAGAACTTAACTACTGAGGAAGACTACGTAAACTAAGTCTGTACTCCCTGGAAAGAAGAAAAGAGAGTTACACCGTAATCTACATATGGAAAATGATCGAAAAACTGGTACCAAACTTCAAACTAAACCCAATTACCATTCAAACAACGCTGGAAAATAGGAAAGGCAGAATGTGTAGTGTTCCCAAATTAAAGGCCCGACAAGGACCCTCTTCAACACTGAAGGAAAATAGCTTGTTTGTCAGGAGGATAAGATTTTTTTACCAGCTTCTAAAGGACCTCAGAAACGTTACAGGGGTCAAAGTTGAAGGCTTCAAGAGAAGACTAGATGCGTGGCTCAGGACGGTACCAGATGAGCTGGGTGTACCTGGCTATGTGCGGTGGAGAGTGCAAGAAAACAACTCACTCCTCCACCAAGCCAGGCCTAGAGGCCGGGCCACCTGCTTGACCTTCGTGTGAAGAGAGACCAACGCACGAAACTGCAATGAGGTTAACTGGGTTAACGTGTACATTCATATAGTGTACTTAAATTGAAGAGTTAATAAAAAAGTGTACTAAAAATATACAAATATAAAATACAAAATTTCTGGAAATTCACTGAGACGTGTGATAAATTTGAACATCATAATTCCGAAGCATAACTTAGATTTAATTTATTTAATTATTTATTTTTTGTTTAAATTAAACAAATACTTTTCCAAAATCTAAAAACAAAATATATTTTTTTAAACAGAAAAATTAATAATTTTTTTACTTTAATTTTTTTAAATTTTTTAAATATGATTTTGTTTAAAACTGAAAAAATTACCTCCAATATATTAATCTTTATATTTTCACGGTCGACATTTTAAAAAACAAAATTGCTCAACATTTCATAATCACAACCTCTCCTTTCGTTCTTCGGACTTCTGTATGATAGGAAGCTGCTTTTTTATGGTTCAGAATAATGTCTTATACACGATTTTCATATACTGTATTCAGTATACTTTTTTAAAGTTCTAATTACTTTGCTAATGATAGCGTTTTCATTAAGTTTATTCGTTCCTTTTTGTCCTTTCAGTTTCTTTATTGCCACTTTGCTTAGGCATTTACAGATATAGAATTTTCTTTTTAAAAAAATGACATCACTCTTTCCAGTAATTAGTCTCTCTTAAAAAGAGAACTTTTCATCAACATACTTTTGTTGATATTTTTAACTTCGCATCCTAATTTTCTTAAAAGAAAAATAACACTCAACTTTGAGAAAGATGCGAGATATTTTTTTATGTTACAGGAGGGTGGTGGGAACGTTCATTACGATACGTTTTTCTTACTCAGAACCCTCTTGACTGATTATACTATTCGTTCGTTTGGTTGTTGTTGTTATTGGTTAGCCGATCAGCCTATCCTGATCGAGCAAGCCGGCGCGGCGGCACGCAGGTAACCGATCGCCCTCTCCGGAGTGGACCAGAGGTTCAGCGCACTAGTGTGTTGTGTTGTGTTGTGTTCTATGTTGTGCTAGAGCGGTACAGTCTGTCATAATGTGTTCAATTGTTTGTGGTGTGTCCTGGTACAGGTGGTAGGTGTCGTCTGTGAAGTTGACTAGTCTGTGTTTATATGTCTAAGTTGGGGTGATGTCCACATCGAAATCGTGCTAAGTTAACTCGATCCGATCTGCTCAGGCTGGTCTCTGACCTGCCAATGGGTGGCGGCTTCGCACCTAGGACCGCATTCGGACCGAGTCGTGTCAGTGCTTCGTGGGTTAGGTGTTTGTGTGTGTGTGTGTGCGTGCGTGTGTTTTCTGTACTGTGTGATGTCTGTGGGGCGTGGTATAGAATGGAGTATTTGGTTATAATGTCTCCCTGGTGTTACCTTAATGGTGCGAGGTGATGGTGCACGATTGTACATGTAGTGGCAAGGGTGTTGTGGGTTAGTTGTCGCTGCTGACATGAATTGTGTTCCCCTCATGTTTAAATGTTCCCAAATTTTCAGTATTTTTGTTTCTGTGTGCAGGTGTTCTATTGATGTTGTTTGAGTACATCCTGTAATGATACGAAGTGCGTTTTGTATTGTCTGTAAGGTGTTTATGTGTGTGTTTGAGATAATGGGTGCCCAGCATGGGCTAGCATTGTCCATAATTAAGAGAATATATTGTTTGTATATGAGTGATGTTGTTTCCTGCTGGTGTCCAAAGTTTGCGCCTGTTAGTACCCTAAGCGTGTTAAGTCTTGACGTACATTTGTTTTTAATGTCCTGAATGTGGTTTGCAAAAAATAATGATGTGTTGTATGTGACCCCAAGTATTTTAGTCCTGTGAATGTGTGGAATGTTGGTGTTGTTTAGTGTAATCTGTGGAGTTATCTGGTGTTCTTTTGTGTTGCTTGTTAGCAAGGTGATGGTTGATTTTGTGGGCGCTACTTTGAGTCTATTGTGTGTGAGCCAGTCTTGTATACTGTTTATGTATGTTTGTAGGTTATTTGTAGCAGTGTCGATGTTGTTGTGGGTGGATGTTAGAGTGATGTCATCTGCATATGATGATAAGGTAAGCTTGTTATCTATGGGTGTTGGAATGTCATGCACGTATAAGTTGAACAGTGTTGTTGAGAGAACAGAGCTTTGAGGGAACCCGTTCGGAAAAAGCTTGTTTTTGGATGACCTGCCATTAAATGTGACATGTGAGTATCATCCTGATAGCCACCTTTTGGTGTTATTGTGCATGTTTGTGTTGAGTATTTTGTTTATGAGAGGGAAGCGTGGGATAGCATCAAATGCTTTACTAATGTCTATTGTTGCTAATAGTGTACATTGAGCTGGTCGTCTGGAGTTGATGCCATCCATGATGTGCTGCGTGAGGATAGTGAGTAATGTCGTAGTTGAGTGGTGATGTCTGAATCCATGTTGAGTAGGCGATAGTGGTATGTGTGGGTTGGTGATTTGTAAGGTTAGTCTTTCTGTTACTTTGGAAGGTGTGCATAGTAAAGTAATGGGTCTAAAGGAAGCTGGTTCTGTTGGATTTTTGTTTAGCTTGAGTAGTGTAATAATTTTATCTTGTTTCCATATGCTACGAATAATTCAGTGTTGCTATGAATATGTACTGATGTTTGTGAGAGCTAATATTCCGCGTGGGCACAAGTGTTTAAGGTGTATGTTAGATATGTTGTCTGGTCCAGTAGCCTTCGAATTCTTAATGTTTTTGATGATCTTGGTGGTCTGGTCTGTATTGAAGGGTGTAATGGTGGTGTCGAGTTTGTAGGTTTTCTTTTGTCTGGCTCTTTGTCTGTCTGCGTGTTTCTGGTTGTTGTCTCTGTTTAAGTGACTTATCTTTGCGTAGTGATTAACTAGAATGTCAGCGTGTTGTGTATATGTTGGGGTATTATTTTGGCTGCGACAGATACAGCGTGTGAGGTGTGAATGCCGCTGTTAGAGTGGGTAATGCTGTTTATAGTCTTGTATAGCCTGGATGTATCAGCAGAGATGGGCAAGATCACCAACTTTGGTGATCTTGAAGATCAAGATCAGATCACCAGAAAAATGTGATCTTGAAGATCCAGATCAAGATCGTGATCTTGAAGATCACTTTTCAAGATCACTTTTTAAGATCACTTTTATATGAATTGAAAAAAGTTGTACTCTTGTAGAGTAAACAAAAACAAATTATTTTGTTAATCACTCCTGAAAATTATCACTCCTAATACTCCCCTGAGGGCTGAGGCAATACAAGCATCGCATCCTACCCATGTCACCTGATCTAAACCACGGGGATTGACGATTCCCCTTTCAGTTTTTCAGGTGGTAAACTTAAAACTTAGTATTATCATAACTTATCAGCAAAGAAAAAACTATTAAATGACCTCATATAGTTTTTAGTTCTATTTTTCTCAATTCTCATTTCACCAGGTCCATAACCCATATCAATGAATGGTCAGCATATATAGGTAAACATTTTTTACATAGAATTTAATTTTACAGTTTTACTGCAGTACGCAATTACTGACAATATAAGGGTAAAAACCGCAAGTTAAGAGTGTTAATTTAATGTTCAACCGCTGTAAACATTTGCTTTCAGCAAAACCAATTGTTCAAAGTTACCATCCGAGAGACGACTTCGTTTGGGGCTATGAACCATGCCAGCAAACGAAAACAACCGTTCCACTGGTGCAGAGGAAGGTAGCGTGGTGTTATACCTCTTGAAGATCTTCTTTATAGCAGGATACCTATCTAAAGAGTCGAGTGCCTTACTGGTGTCCTGCAAATAATTGAGGACTTCCAAGTCTTCCTTGTTGTTAGGAGCAGAGAATGAGCCGTCCATAGTTCTGAAGAAATCGTCTTCAGATGATGAGTCTGAGTTCACCGAACTATTACCACTGCTGTCAGAATTACAATTTCTTACAGCCATTTGCAGCTTGTCTTTTACTTGAGACTTGATTGCTTCATGATCGCCGAAATTAGGCCCTTGCAACAATGATATCCATCTAAGTTTGAAATACGGATGAGATACTGAGGCCAAAACGGCATCAGTTACCTCGGGGCTCAACGACAAAAAATGACCAAATCTGGCATTGAAGCCAGAGACGACTGCTGCCAGTAATGGCATGCAGTGTCTCAAGCGCAGGTCGTTTGGTTGGATAGGCTCCAATCTTGCGAGGGCATCTTGAGTCACTAGGACTGTTGGAAGAAGACAACCGTAGTAGCATTCTTTCTCTGCCTGTAATTTGTTGAGGGCTGCTGCAATTGGTTTTAGAACAGACAAATATTCTGAAATAAATTCCAATTCATTGTCTTTGAGGATGGGTAGATTCAGTTCTTCAAGAGCTACATTCACGTCGTTCTTATGTTTATATATTTGGCTTAATGAGTCGTACATTGAGTTCCATCGGGTGACGCATGGGTACCTAAATTGGACGCCAGTTATTTCCTGTATTTTTTCTGCTGACTTGGGTTTACCAGCAGCATTCCACAGCGCCGAACATTTTCCCATTGCAGAATGCTTTATCTTCTTTAGTCCAGGTGAATTCAGTCCTTTATCTGCATCAGTTGTTGCTACCAAGTTCAATGTGTGGGAGGCACATCGAATATGGGATGATAGTTTCACTGACTCCTCTCCATGCTCTCCTGAATGTTCAGGAAAGTTGCTGATGATAACCTCTTCATCTGAATCTTTTTCATCATCATCTTCATCTGCATCATCTTCATCAATGTCGTCAGTACGATTCTGAACACGAACACGGAACTCTTTAAAGCATTTCACCATGTTCGATGCATTGTCGGTGACTGTAGATACAACTTTTCTATAAGATAAACCATGCTCCGAGTTGATCCTGTCCAATATTCCAGCAATTTTATCAAAGCTATGTGTTCCACGAAATCTTCGGCATGCCAGTGCAGCTGATCCTCGCGACAAGTCATCATTGATCTGTAATGTAAGAATATAAAATCAATGTTTGTATGAACATTTTTTTAAGCTTAATTTAATAATATTGGTTAGACACGCACCAGCTAAACTGCGCCACCAAACATTGAAGAGAAGAACTATGTGATATAAAGGAGGCAATTCAGCGATGAGTCGCCTACCATACCACCACATCAGTGACCCATCCCATAAGAGCAAAATGTGGAAGAGTCCATATTCACAGCCTGTGAATATGGACTCTTCCACATTTTGCTGTGAATCAGACACAATGACAGATGACAGAATCAGTGAATTAGTGTGAAATTACTGTGAATCACAGCAAAATGAAGACTCACCAAATTAATGAATGAGGAACACGTCGAATAATTGAAAAGATTATACTATAAGTCTATCAGACTATCAGTCTATCACCAATGGTCAATTTATCAATTATAAAAAATAATACACTAAATCAATAGCATACCCAGTGCGCAGTGACTCCCATGAAACTGCGGTGATTAGTTGACCATATGTCGCATGTAACACACACATGGTCAACTGCTGCCAGTTTTGCTTGTATGTCTTCCTTCATTGTACTGGTTGTTGTTGCAAGAGATCTAGCCAGGGTGCGTCTAGATGGCACCTGAACAGCCGGGTTGACGTCTGAAAAAAAATATTTAAAATTAAAACAAATACAATAGATTAGCTATGGAAAAAATATCAAAATATTTAGCTAGGCTAGCGATAGTCTAATGTTCATACAAATAATATGATAATTATTTTAATCAGATATTAGCTATGGAAAAAATAGCAAAATATTTGAGTTATACTAACATGAAAGAAGATCCTTAAATTCATGTAGTTCAACTAGGCTCAATGGTAGGAGCCCATTAGCCACAAGCGAGAGAATCTTCTTTTCAAGGCTATCCTTGCATATTGGTGGTCCTGGTTTTTGCTTGGAAATGTGGAACATGCTTAGTGTTGACTGCTTGGCAATTTTGGCAGGGCCAGCATTGCTGCCGCTGGCATCTTCTTCTTTAGCTGGACGCTTGCGAGATTTCTTCTCCGATTCATATTCACCCAAAAGATCCGAATGTAGTTTCTGCACAAGAAAATAAATTATTATCATGCGGAGAGACTTCTTGAACACCCTGTATAATATTTATCAGAGTATCAAACTTCTAGTTGAAATTAATACTTAACAAGATTCTAAAATTTTGTTATCTTTAACTAAAATTATTTTCACCATGATCAGCGCATTTTTATCCTATGTTAAATTGAAAGCCGAATTTCGTCCTTCAGTAACTAAATAGGAGAAATTACAGACATGGATCAGACAGAGAGAAAGACAGATACACCTGGCGTTTTATTATAGTTGGATATCAGCAGTTTTTAATGTAGTTACTAGTCCATAATCTATTAATATCTGAAGTGCACAATATATTCAAATGGACGTCTATGTAAATGTAGCATTAGTCTTGTATGGCACCAGTCACTTAAAATACTTGAACCATTATGTTAATGTTGCTACTTACTACTTAGTTACTAAGTAGTACTAACCCTGAGGTGCCTCAGAAGATTGCTTGTTGAGTCGAGGCCAGCAGACAGAATTGTAGTTTTCTTTGTACACTGCCTACAAATAACTTTGATACTGTTTCCAGTTTTTTCGACAATTTGAAAATATTTTCCGTTCAATAGCACAGATTGATCCTTATTACCAACATTGTTATCTAAATATATTGAATACTGTTCTGGTGACAACCTAGAATATTTGGTTCCCTTGGGAGCCTGTTGAAGTTGTAAAATTGCACTCATTATTAAAAAATTCAATCTGTAAATAAAAATGTTTAGAATTAATTTATTATGAATACGGACCTATAGGCTATATTTTATGCCTATATATAATAATATATTAATAGAACACTTTTAACATAATTGCACAGTAAATTACACTTTTTATGAGCCTAAATTCCACAGCAACTACACCTTCCATGAGCCCACGCATGACGCAAGTCACCCAACTAACAGAAAACATAAACAGTCGGTGTTGAACAAAGTTGCCACCAGATGTCGCTTGGACAAAAAACAAATGACATTCGCATAGCGGCATATTTAAGAATCTGAAATTAAAAGTGATCTTGAAGTCTAAAGTGATCTTCAAGATCAAGATCACAAGAAATAAAGTGATCTTAGATCAAGATCAAGATCACCATAATAAAAGTGATCTTCAAGATCAAGATCAGATCACGATCTTGATCTTCAAGATCACGATCTGATCTTGAAGATCAAGATCGTGCCCATCTCTGTGTATCAGTGGAGTGGCTTAGTGTTGTTATGAATTCCCTAAAAGTTTCTGTTTGTTTTTCTTTAAGTTTGTCGTTTCTTTCTGTGTTGAGCTGTTGTAACTGCTGTTTTATGGCTTCTGTGTGTGGTGTTTGTGTGTTATGTTTGAAGTTGTTACGTTGCCTTATAAGGTAGGCTATTTCTCTAGTGTAATTTGAGTTGTATTTCCTAATGTTGCCCTTGGGTATGTATTTGTTTGCATTATTGATGATCTGATTGAATGTCTTGAGTGTTGTATTGATGTTTATGATGGGTGTGCTGTTTCATGTGGTGAATTGTTCTTCACTCTGCATTTTGAACTGTTCCCAATCAGCTTTCTTGTAATTTCTGTAAGTGTGCCTAAGGATGTTGGAGCAGAGGGGTCTAGGAAAGTTAATCGCCCACAATTCACCGCCCACAATTCATTGCCCACAATTCATCGCTCATACATTTCACCGCAACACAATTCATCGCCCATACAATTCACCGAACATACATATATACATTTTATATATACACTATTTATTATGCATTTTTGCTCTCGTCATTTTCGTTTAAACTAACGAAAATATTACAACTTAACCTAACCAATCATCAACGGCGTTCAGTTGACCTAACCGGGCATTCAGTTGACCTAACCGCGCATTTTCTGTTTTATTTTATTTTTCCACTTAAAACGGGAAATGTGTTTTTCGTAGGTAGTCCCGATAATACTAGATGAAGACAAAGCATTGGATGTTTTTATCAATTTCGGCGTTATTCTCTCATCCTTAACTTGCCCGAAATGTGATAGTGAGTGCCTAATACGAAAAGATCAGAAGATATTTAGGTGAAATAACCAATATTAACCTGTTAGGTTAATTGAATGCCCGGTTAGGTCAACTGTACGCCCTTGATGATTGGCTAGGTTAAGTTGTGATAGTTTTGTTAGTTTAAACGAAAATGACGAGAGCAAAAATACATAAACAGTTTGGTAGTCCCGATAATACGTAGGCGATGAATTATCTTAAGCGACGATTTGTGGGCGATGAATTGTGGACGGTGAATTGTGGGCGATAAATTATCCTGAGCGATGATTTGTGGGGGATGAATTGTGGACGGTGAATTGTGGGCGATGATTTTTCCGGATACCGGAGCAGAGTGTAGAACGTGTTGTAATGATGATGGGCAGGTGGTCTGATGACAGTTGTTTTTCTATTCTCCAGTGTGTATGTGTTGCTAGTGAGGGGGAACAGAACGTTATGTCTTGGGAGGAGTTTGAGTATCCTGCTTGATGCGGTGTGTGTGTGTGTGTGTGTGTGTGTGTGTGTGTTCTTCCGTGTTGTTAAGAATTAAGAGGCTGTTTAGTTGTGTGGCTATGTTGGCGCCTCTGTTGTTGTTTTGGTTGTGCAGGTACCAACTAGTGTTGGTTTGGTTGTCCATCTCAGTTGAGAGGTACAATGAAATGATACCAAAATGTGATATAGTATATAACCCAATAGTCCAGGCAATTTGTAGTTAGACCTGGGCAAAATTGCTTCAGAAGCTTTCTAAACTGTTTCCAGCTCAGGAACCATTGCCGAATAACATATCCAAAATCCGACAAAATTGGACCCAGGGAACACCCCCAAAAATGAAATTCAAAATGGCGGACTGGATGTTTCCTACGAAAAAAAAAATATATATAATTTACGCTTTTATTTATAGAGATACATTTGATGCTTTTTCTTTCAGTTGTAATGTTTTAAATAATTCAACAATATACAACACAACCAGTTATTACGCAAATATAATGTTATATAGCTTTTTACAGATTTTTATAATCAATAATACAACAATTATTTTTTTCCCAGTTTCAAGTTATGTTCATTACAGAAGAAGTGATACCTGGTCACAAACATACAGAAATTAATCCTCTTCATCACTATCATCGGATAGATTACCGGTACTTGGGTTGTTATCGCAACCACTGATTTGGCACTCGCCACAAGCGGCTGAACAGGGCATTCCATTACGCTTGCATCCACATCTTGAAGTAGCACATTTCGTCTTGCAGGAGCAGCGGATCATGTTGAGTAGATAATTTGGAGCTGGTGGCTTGTCGCAGGCTGTAGGGTAGTAGGAATTATTCTTTACATACCAACCCCACTGTTCTGCATCGATCTTCTCTTCTGTAGACTTCCAGATTAGTATTTGAAAGTATGTGCGAAAGCTGTGGTACTTTGTGGACGCATCGGTAGGTGGCAAACGTTCGGGTGTAACAAAAGATTTAGCTGTAGCTACCTTTTCAACTAACATTCGATGACGTAGTTCGTTAGTGGATTCAAGTGTTTTGCAGCCATACAACAGAAGCATTGCCTTTCTTCCAGCGGCTTCAATGTCAGAGTGTTGGCAACAATCAGAACAGAATGTATTTGCAACTGAACGGAGTTCAGCCACCTTCATCAGTGTGTCGAATGCTTTGGCTTTACCGATCGAAAAAATTCTGGATGTGCTATCACAGCCCGTGAAAGCATGCACAAACAGGAGATACTTGCAGATGTCATTGCCTAACAATGATTGAATGCTGAGAATATCATACACAGGATTAGGAGATGGTCCCCGTCTTATATCGCTGCGATAGTACAACTTGAAACCACTGTCCTTGGCATGGTACAGAAGGAGAATCAGCAAGTCGGTGTCTTCCCCTATTACTGTTGTAGTTGCATTTTCTGATGAGGAAACTGCTGCACGAACGATGTCCACATCAGCATCCCCATCTGCGTTGTGAACAGTACACCCGTGCTTCTTCAACATCTCACCTACGAGGGAAATAAATGCTTGCTTGTTGTTTTCATTAGCCAAGAAGTGTTCCTTCTGGCCAACAAACTTCATGCTTGGACTGAGATTCACATTTCTGCTTGTCTTGGTGCTGCGTCTTCTGTGGGTCATGTCCTTGATCGTAGGAGAGCTGCTGTAGCCATCAAAAACAATGATTGCTTTTCCATATGTTTTCAGAGTGAAATCGGCATATGAGTTGGCGATGCTGTCATATGTTTCATCTTGACGCCAGGAAACACGATGTAGTAGAGATCCACCATCCAATACGTACTGGTCTGTGCACTGAATTTCTTGAACTTCTTCCATGCGTAAAGTGTCAGTGTATTTGATTATTGCATGAGCTAGCTGAGACTTATCGGGTTTCCTCAAGATACTTCGTGATTCGAACAATGCAGGAGGATATGCACACAGTTCGTAACACATGACATCTTCAAGATTCATGTCTCCGCCAGTGGCAACAGTCATCATTCTCTGAAACAGTAGTGCAGGATCTACTTCTATATCTGAAGCATTAGTGATCACAACGGCAGAAGCAGATCCTAGTGTTTTCACTTTGTCAGATCTTTTGGCAGAATATGTAAAGGCTTGTTTCCCAATCATTTTTACGACAATGTTCGTACCGATTGAATGCAATTGATGAACGTTAACTCCAGGATCAGCAGTTAGCCATGTTACAATGTTGCAGAGACCCGAGGTAGAATGGAATGGGGATAAGGATTCCAGACGTTCAAGTACTTTCTTCATGTCATTACTGTCCCTGATTTGTCTACTTCCCCTCATTTCCTTGTGCTGTTCACTACTTTCCAACAAAACTCTGGTGTATTCCTGCATTGCTAAGTTATAAGTGGAACACAGAGGCATAGAAAAGAGCCACGTTGTCCTTTGGATGTCTGTAAATCCACTTCCGTGTGTCAGTCCGTCTCTGCTTTTCAGGGAACGCATTAGTACTTGTTCTATCACCAGGTCTGTGCCGAGTCCGGCCCATAATCTGTCGCTTCTTCTTACCACAAACTTACCTTCCTGGAACATTTTGTTAACGGCTGGATTTTCAGAAGGCAAACTTAACATTTTCTGCAGGTACAGGTATATCGATTTCAGGTAATTGTGATGTCCGGCTGCTGCAATTATGGGGATGGTCTCCAGCATAGCTTGCAAGTGCAAATCCCACGAACCGGTTCTGTCTGCTGTTATCAAGGAACGTGCAATGTTGATCATTCGCTGATATTCCAACCAGAGTTGACTTGTTTGCGAAGTAGATTGTAGGTCAGTTTTCTTCGCATCCAAAGTGGTAGCAATCTGAGACAATGCATTCGAAGATTCCACATCCTCAACTGATTGTTTGGCGGTCATAACATCGTCGAGCAGGTCACAAGCTTCCTTATGGAGGTCATGAGGAGTTCCATCTTCATTACGAGGGAAAACGTCTGCGACTAGTAAGGTACTAAGAGCTGCATCTACTATCATATGACCACGTATCGCTCTTGAAACAGCTTTTCCAGACATCATGTGTTGCACGGCATTTGGTCCGTATATTTCTTGAAGTACTTCAGACAATCCTGAACCATTCATAAGAGTACCGACTGCTCCCAAAAGATTCATCAGAGTGTGAAATGATCCCAGCATTAAAACAATGTCCTGCAGGTCTCTCTGTTCATTGATGATTTGGGAAGCTTTCCAGAACAAAGGCTGATCAAAGGTAATAATGCATGGGACTTTTTGATCGCGTGCTATCTTGCTCAAATATAGTAATGTCGAAAATATGCAGGTCATGTCAGTTGGCGACATATCTATGATGGGAAGGAACGTGATCGACGCCACACCTGGATGTGAGACACTTGATCCACCGTGAATTGCCTGCATTGTTCCGGACCAACTTGGACCTGATCTTTCTGCTGAAGATATCTGCCAGAGAAGACTAAGTCGACTTATGGTGGCAGTGGGTACTGGAAGTTCGCGGAATGAGATGTCCCTCAACATGCTTCTCGCGTGTCTATATTCCCTAATGTCAACGGTTGCAATCTTCTTAATGTCATTGTCACCAACATTACGCCTGTGAATAGAAGGGTGGATCTTGATCTTCGGAGTTATTGCGGCAATCATACCCATTCCATGAAAGGTATTCTTCACATCCAAAGTGCAGACATCATGATCGATGTTATCTGCTGCTAGAAGGACTGCAGTGTTTTCATCAACAGTAAAAGAGCCAGACCCACTTGCCAGCGCCGCGTTTCTTTCGAATCTTATTACTTCTGCATACGACGAACAGTAACCCAGCTGATGGAGAACGTCAATAAGGTACCTTGACCTAAAGTTGTGGTGTAGCTGAACCGACAAACCGATCTGTAGTGGACATAGTAATCCTCTAAGACGGGTTGCTTGCATAATGCTCTGCCCAATTGCACCTATTTTTCTTGAAGCATCCTGTCCCGCAAATGCTTTTGATAATAGCAATTTCAGACTGTTGAGAATGTAATCAAGAGCACTTTCTGCAGTGATGTCATTTGGAGATGGATACACATCTTTTCTAGGCGAGTCGACAGACTTGATATCACTTCTGATTATTTTTGCAGCAGCTTCTACTAGGTAAATCTTCTGTAGCTCTATATCTATATCACATTCTTTCGACTTTTTGTGATAATCTATAAGAATTTCATTAGCCGTCTCTCGTAGTGTTACTACATCTGCCTTCCCACTTTCACCTGATATTATGATCTTGTCTCCGTAACGTTCTAAAAGCTTTCTCTTCATGTGCCTGCGTTCGTAGACAGAGCTCTGACTTCCTTGAAGATATTCCTCCATTTTGGAAATTAGGTCTCCAATCAACAGTTGTTCATCATCATTCTCTTCCAGGTAAGCACAGGTCTGAAGGAATGCTTGGTGTTGCTCTTCATTAGTTGGTCTCCCTTTCTTCGAATCATGATCGTCGGAGGAGTATGCGCGAGGAATGTTTTTTCCACTTCGAAAATTTACGCTGCAGGTGTGATGGTAGACACAATCTGCAGCAGGAAGATCACGAAGATAATACTCCAGACGGCCTTTTACATTAAACGACCATTCATCGCAGCGGCTTTCACAGCACCTTTTTATGGTTTCGGAGAACTCTGTAGTTCTTATTTTGACATGCTCTGATTTTGGTTTGTGTTTGGAAAAAAAGTCCACAAAGGTATCACAAAACAAACAGTGAGTAGCACTGGAAAATGCGTATTCATGAAAACGAGCACTTTTCCTTGGTATTGCCTCGGCTGCGGTCTGTCGCTTCTTTATTTCAATGGTCTTTTTATCCGTAAACCTTTTCTTACATACAACGTGAACACTTATTCCAGCTGTTGCAACAACATCGCTTCCACGGCTGCGGCTGGATGCATTTATACCATCTGCTCCTTTTTGCGAGATGTGAACCACTTCCTGTCCGCTGTCCAATTTCTCCTTACAAATCACGCACAATTCTTCAGGGGTCTGCATTCTTGAAGGCGGACGCACACCGAGTCAGCCGTACACCGAGTCAGTCTGAAACAGAAAACACAAATTAATAAACTGTGTTGCAGTATTTAAAAGGAGTACATAATAACAGTTTTAAAGAAAATGACAAGCACAAATACGCAGATTTGATAGTGGGTAGTAGGAATTAAAGAGTTGTATATAATATAAGTTTATAAAGATGTAGCAATGTCCATTCTCACATACACTCCATACAGTATATTTTATTTACATTACGTGACGTCATAGTTTAATACTAGCCGCCTAATACAATTTTTAGTGTCATATAGGTTAATTTCGAAACGAAAATGTGTTTTAAAACATTTTACTGATCAAGAAAAACGTCATAACTCTCTCTACAAAGCGAAATTAAAATTTATTGTATTTCGTAGGAAACTGCCAGTCCGCCATTTTGAATTTCATTTTTGGGGGTGTTCCCGGGGTCCAATTTTGTCGGATTTTGGATATGTTATTCTGCAATGGTTCCTGAGCTGGAAACAGTTTAGAAAGCTTCTGAAGCAATTTTGCCCAGGTTGAAGCTATTTTTGCTCTAGATTGCCTGGACTACAACGTCTAAAAGGGTATAAAGTATCGGGAAGCAAAAATGATAACATCGTGGAATTGTATTTTACCTTGCTTCAGATATTAAAAAATAAAATAAAAAAAGGTTTGACTCAAAGCCAAAAGAGAGACATGATACACGATACTTTACTCGTCTGCGTAAACTTTGCACGAAAATCCTTTCTCAATTATAAACATGAGAAAAAACACAATCCATTGCTTTCATAAAACGAAAGTCTTGCCTCTCCATAATAAAAGACATCTGAAATGAGAGATGTGAGCTTGCTGTTATTATAAAATTATTCACTCATATGAAGTCAAGGTACCGTTTCAGAAAAAAGTTCACTTAAAAACATAACATTTTTAAAAACGCATAAAAGAATTTATAATTAGTAATATTCTGGTTTTCTTTGGATATTTTATTCATTTTGGTGACAATATTACAATTTCAAATTACTGATTAATAACGTTTATGGGTTTTAAAATTTTACGCTTTTAGGCGAACTTTTTCCGAAACTCTATCAAAAACTTCATATACACCCACACATACACACCCACATACACACAAAGGTGACGGTTTCTGAAAGAAAAGGATATTTGGAAAATGACAAAGAAATATATTGATTAAGGGAATTTGTGAGGATAAAAGGTAAAGGCATGTCTCTTCTTTTCATTTTACGAACACATGAATAATTTATTAGATTTTTATTACTTATGGACAGTTACATATCTTACTATAAATCACCGAATGTCTGTCCCTATGTCCGCAAAAAAAACTTTTACGTTTCTGAACCGATTTCGACCAAACTTCTCATAGTGGATGGGGATGATGAGTAATGAACGAAAATATGTGTCTGACCAGCCCCGTCCCCCACCCGAATTACTGGACCAGAAGGCCCCGCACCGCAATAAAACTATAGAAAAGAACGCAGCCATGAAAATTTTGAGCTTCATACTGTCAAGATTTGTGAAGCTTAAGATTTTATCATATCTGTGCTCCAGCCCTCCCCCAATTACTGTGCCCGAAGGCCCAAGCACCGCAGGTCTATCTAAATGGGCCTGTAGTGCCCTGTTTAGCTAGTAAAAATAATTTGACGTTTTTAATGTCATTTATAAGTTAATGCAATGATATAATGATTAAATTGATGGGTTGGCCTCAGGGCCGGATTAAGACCTTTAGAGGCCTTAGGCACTGAAAAGATTATGGTGCCCCCATATATATGTAATTCAAGATAAAAACAATACTAAACCGTAAAATAAATTTTCATCTTTCGAAATGAAACAAAACTTCCATGTATGCTGAAATTAAAATAGCTTCTTTCTAGATTTTCTGATTGCAAAATCCTGGCTAATTTCATCGAAGCTGACTCGACAAAGCATGTCCGCTTCTATACACAGTAGGGAAAGTGAATCAAGTCTGTCCTGACACATTGTTGTTCTCTGAGGGTTTTTTATTGTTTTCAGCTAGAAAAAGAGCATTCTGCGGAGCAGTTAGTAATCATCAATGTTAGAAAAATACGTAGTGCGATATCTACATTTGGAAATACAAATTGTATCCTGTCTTTCACTAGGGTGTCATGAAGATCAATGTGACTGAATTTCGTTTTTCTTGTTTCATTAAACTTTGAGCGCATATAATAATGGACCTGCCGTAGTTCTCCACAGAGATTCTTGTTCAAGTCAACAGGTTATGAGTCAACTAGCTTTTGGGAACCTTGTGAATATTGTTCGTCAGATAAGTCGAAATCGTTTAGAAAAGGAAATCTACTTGATACTTCTTTGTACACTTCACCTCTCCTCTTCATATGAGCTTTAAGTGTATCAATTAAAACGTAGCAAGTCGATACGCGAAATTTGTCTCTAGGATTGAATGGTTTCTGGTGCACTGCCATCATTTCCTTGTTTTGATTTTTCCCATGATGACTACTTCTATGCTTTCTTTGAAATATCAAATATCAAATTCTTTAAAAAAAATTATTATTTTTTTTTGGTGCCCCTGCCTTGCTGGTGCCCTAAGCACGTGCTTACTCTGCCTATTGGGTAATCCATGCCTGGTTGGCCTAATGTATTTTTTGGTTTATAAGATGGTGGAAAGAGCTGTGCTTAATAATGCACACACACACACACACACACACACACACCCTTAGCTACCGTATTGGAGCTTTTGATGCTTAAATAAAAAGTAAGTCAGAAACTATGGCGGCACCGCTAATATTGTTCGTAACGCAACGAGCTTAATGTGTATCTTAAAGTTTGTCGCAGGTTTGTAAGATTGCCAAAACACACACACACACACACACACACCTATATATATATATATATATATATATATATATATATATACACACACACACATATGGATAATCTCTAGGAGCGCTCCATTTTTCAATATTAAACATACACTCATAAAACATATACCATTTGAAAGCTCACATTTTTCCGAGTCTAAAAATGTAGTAATCCAAAAGTATCAATAGCAAATAAAAAGTAACTAGATTTAATTAATTGTTTGACGCGTGACGTCATTAACTACATTATAAAGGTTGGCTAAGTTATAAATCTTCAGTCTCTGTTGTAAGATGGTATTTTTGGTAATTGTTACGCTAACCTAACCTAACATGAATATGTTATTAAATTATCATTTGTATAATTTAGGTCTCGGGGGTACGGGGGCGGAGCCCCCGTAAAGATCACGCATCACAAATTGATCGATATATGGTTTTATATTTAAACCTAGTTACTTTTTATTTGATATTGATACTTTTGGATTACTACATTTTTAGACTCAGAAAAATGTGAGCTTTCAAATGGTATATGTTTTATGAGTGTATGTTTAATATTGAAAAATGGAGCGCTCCTAGAGATTTACCATATATATATATATATATATATATATAGGTTTTAAAATTTTCAGTCTTTGTAAAGACTGAAAAGTGAAGCACGAAAAACCTGAACACAATAAGAAACGTCGCCAATAGGTTCACTTATTATAAGGTTTATTCATCTTCTGTGCCTAAATACGATTATGTTGTACTCTTCCAACAAACTTATCCAGTCATTTCTTGAAAAATTAGCTGAAAAATCTAAACTCAACGAATCATTATATTTTAAATATTATCTATAATATTTAAAACCTACTGAAGTTTATCTATACATATGTAGCCAGGTGTGGCCGAATGGGTTGTTGGGTGCAAAAAGAATAAGTCTTTTATTCTATAATTTATTCACTAAGTGCTGTGTGAGTCTCTGATAGGCGGCTAGGGTTGCCAGACGTCCTTTATTTCAAAGGACAGTCCTTTATTTCGATCTGCTTGTCCTTGTCCTTTATTGAAGCGTCAAAGGACGGCATTTGTCCTTTATTTCTATTTTTATGTCTATTTCAAAATCATAAATAATAAATCCTTTAAGAAATTTATTATAATTACATAGGTATTTTTTTGCGTTTTGTTCCTTGACAGAGTAGGTAACCATTATCATTGCATCGTTAAGGCTTAATAAGTTAATAACAGTGTAGGCTCATTGATTTCTATGTAGCCGCAATAGATAATTCTGTGAGCTCTACTGCAATAAGCGGAGTGCCCCCACAAATGTGTACGACAACTTATTTTTCCATACGCTGCGTCGCTGAAAGACAACCGATAATTAAATAGTTATTTTTGTTTTACTTTTTGCTGTTTTCTTTTGTATAATATTAAATGAAGTAAAAAGTAAAAAATTTATTTTATTTTTACAAATAAACTACCTAACTGGCAAAATTAGTTTAGTTAGATACAGTAGTGGTACTGCTCTCGTCTATATTCAAGAACATTTTAAATATAGTAAAAATCAAAGATGTTGAAATAAATATTTATCATATAACATTTAAAATTTTTTTTGGGAGCATCATTCTCTCTCTCTCTCTCTCTCTCTCTCTCTCTCTCTCTCTCTCTCTCTCTATATATATATATATATATATATATATATAAATTTGAGAATCTGGGAGTGGCAGCTTGAAAACGTTTTGAGTGTCCTTTAATCCGGTCATCAAAATCTGGCAACCCTACATGGCCTGTCCCTTTCTTAAATTTAGGTATATGCCTGCTCACATGATAAAAAAACAACTGACAACAACAACAACTGAGATGCCTGTCCTTTACAACTGTCTCGTCGTCCCAACGTTAGCAACCTCCCTTCGAGCGTCTTTCCTGGCTGCCTGCCACACTCCACGGCCCCCACGTACGACGGTGCCTCATCCACCCTCATACCCGGTGGCTCCGGGCATCAAGGGAAGCTTATAGGCGTGTCTTTGCGTCATTCTACTATATATATAACTCGTTTCACTAATCTTTAAAGTTAAGAACACTGGACAGAAAAAACTTGGGGAAAAGTTTTTCCTATTTAAAATACAAATAATATAAAATATAATGATTCGTTAAGTTTACCTCTTTTTTTTAGCTAATAATATTTCTAAAAACTTTAATTTTCCAAGAAATTATTGTCTAAATTTGTTGGAGGAGTGACACAATACTGTTTAGGTACATAAAATTAAAAAAAATCTTATGATAAATGAAGGTCCTATTTACGTCGTTCATTATTAGGTTCATTTTACTTGTGTTTTATTTTTAAGTCTTTATAAAGACACGAATGAACATATCAGTTTCCGTAATTCGAAAGTCTTGTCTTTGGTAATAATAAAAAATAATTATATTATTTTAAAGAAATTATTTCTCTGGCAATTAATATATATATATACTGTGTATATATATATATATATATATCATGGATGTGGAATTGATAAGTAGTGAAATCGACAAACCGATAAAACTACTGAAATGATTATAAAATCGACACTGAAACTGAACTAAGGTGAAATCCAAAAACTAAATCCGTTTTTGAAGAAATAAAAATAAATATAAGTTTTTATTTAATTTTTATTTACTCTATTAATTTTATTTACAATATCACAAATAAAATAGAAAGGTGAGTGAGAGAATAAGCAAAGAAAAACAAAAATTACAAAATTTTTTAACATGAAATTTTTGAATAGGCCTAAGTCCTATTGATGCGAGTTTTAATTGAAAAGCCTGTAATGAAAGATAGAGATTCAGGTGGACAGGCGACAGGTCATTTTTATCATTTAAACAACTGGATACTTTTACGTGACTCTGGGAGTCAGGTTACAATTTTCAAATTTTTGCCTTATACTCTCATTTAAAAAAAAAAAAAAAACTAACTGAATTTATTTGTGTTTTATGTTATAGACCTAAATATTTTTGAAGTGTAATTTACTGTACCTTAATGAACAAATAAATACTCTGAACGGTATTTTTTTTTTATTACAACTTTATATAACTTTTGAGGGTCATGGATCAGAGAGAGAGAGAGAGAGAGAGATTAAAAAAAACTTTACTGACACGAAGTAACCAATCCTTACACATGGAATTTGTAAAAGAAGGCATTATTAAGGCCTATACAATTACTAAATATTTGAGCAGCCATACGATCGATATAAAACTGATATCGAAAAAAATTGAAACGAAAAACTAATCGAAAAAAACAAATAAACAAAAATCTAAAAATGAAATCGAAATAGGAACTGATATTTTTTCAGTTCCCTATCCCTGATATATATATATATATATGATGAATAAAACCACGAAGGAAAGTATATATATATATATACAGGGTGTCACATAAGTCTGGAACCATAAGGTAAAATAAGTAATTCATGTTTTTCCGTTTATGCAAGTGCCCATGATGTCTTTGAGTAAGGAAGAACGCATCCAGGTAATTCTGCTCGTAGGAAATCGGAGTCAGAGGGAGGTCGCTGAGGAATTTAACAGATTGCATCCGGACCGCGCGCCGATAACACACAGCTGTGTCGGCAAACTTGTAGTAAAGTTCAGGGAAACGGGATCCATAGGAGATAAACCACGCAGTGGACCTCCTAGGACATCCACCGATGATGATACAGCGGCTACCATCCTCGTTCATTTCACAAACAGTCCCCAAAAGTCTCTTCGGCGTTTTTATTGCCGTTTTTATCATTTTGCCTTATGGTTCCAGACTTACGGGACACCCTATATATATATATATATATATATAGGGGTCGACCGCAGGTCGATCCTGAACCGTCGTTCAAACTCAACAAAAAGTAAATAAGTAAGTAAGTAAGTAAGTAAGTATACATAAAACGGGTGTGCCATAAAAAAAGGGCACATTTTAAAAAGGCTATAAACTCAACATTTTTCATTTAATTTTAATAAATCTTCTACACAATAAAACATATGCATTTATCCATATGCAAACAAGTTTTCAGACTAAAATATCAAATCATTCAAATTCTATCAACATTTAACGAAAGAGTATGATCTTTCTAAATTAACATGCAAAAATTATTAAACCTTTTTAATATTTTTTTAGAAAAATAATTTTTAACGTAAAATTTACCTGAAATTCTTAAAAAAAATTGTTCGAAATGCTTTCCTTCCATTTCAATAACTTTTTTTATTCTTGGCCGGAATTCATCTATGGCTCAATTTACTTGTTCCTGTGAAAGCTCTTCCCATTTTTGAATGATGATCTCGCGTAAATGAGCGACATCTTTCATCCTAGTCCTGTAGACTCGCTCTGCTAAGTTCTCCCATATTCCGGCCAAGAATAAAAAAAGTTATTGAAATGGAAGGAAAGCATTTCGAACAATTTTTTAATATCAGGTAAATTTTACGTTAAAAATTATTTTTATAAAAAAATATTAAAAAGGTTTAATAATTTTTGCATGTTAAGTAGAAAAATCATACTCTTTAGTTAAATGTTGATAGAATTTGAATTATTTGATATTTTAATCTGAAAACTTGTTTGCATATAGAGAGATACATATGTTTTATTATGTAGAAGTTTTATTAAAATTAAAAGACAAATGTTGATTTTATAGCCTTTTTAAAATGTACCCCTTTTTTTATGGCACACCAGTTATATATATTAGAAACATTAGAAACAAACTTTTAAAATTGCTCAAGGAATTCTACCACAACTATGTATAAAAATCATATTCACCCCGTCTAAATCGATTTACCATTTATTTAAATACAAGGATGTTATTCCTACACTTCTAAGTCATCCATAGTTTATCAATACAAGTGTGACCACTGTATGGGGTCATATATAGGTAAAACTAAAAGACATTTAAAATCCCGTATTTACGAACATCTCGGTAAATCGGTCCGTACAAATTTACCCCTTGGCAAACCACCTAATTCTCTCATCACCACGTAATCACTCGCACAACAATAACCACCCAATTTCACAGTCTAATTTCGCCGTACTTGCTGCCGGAAGCTCTGACCTTAAGCTTAAAATTATGGAGTCTTTGTTTATTTATAAACTAAAACCAGACCTAAATTCTGACGAATCATCGATAGATCTGCTATGTTTTGGTTAAGGTACTAGTTTATTTTATTTTATTTACGTTTCAGTTTTAATGCTTTTACTTTTTATAATTGTAACTTTTTAACTTCACATTTATTTACATTTTAGTTTTAATGTTTTACATTTTCTTAGCTACTTTTTATAACTTTTTAAGTTTATTTTAAATTGTTATTAAGCAATTTGTATTTTGTATGTGATTTGGCATTTTATTGTTTTAGCCCTGAAGATGGAATTAGTGCATTCCGAAACGTTGGTACTATTAAACCTTGAAGGATGTTTGTTTTTCTCCGGTGTTCCTGTTTATTATATATATATATATATATATATATATATATATATATATAATCAGTAGGAATATGAAAACAAGAGATACGACGCTCAATATTTATTGGCCAAACGTTTCGGTCCACTCAGGGGCCATCTTCAGTGACTAAATAGAAGCATCTAAAAAACAATCATATAACTAAGTAAATACAAATGTCATAAATATACTGTACAATAATAAAATCTAATACAGTAAGTAAAAAAGTTAAAAAAAAAACTTTAAAAAAACTATCTGGATTATAAGACAAAATAAAAGAAAGTAAAAATAAAACAGAAAAAAAAAAAAAATTAAAAAATTTAAATTTTTTTTTAAAAAGTTTAAAATTTTTTAAAAAAGGACTGACCTGGATGATAAAAGTTACAAATGACAAGTGGAGAAAAAAGAAAGCAGAAAAAACTAAAGTTAGTGCGTTAGTTGCGTTAAAAAAGTGTCAGTTGGTTAGGAAGTATATAATTTTATCGAGGAAAGGCTGTCGTTTAATTCTGGATTTAATTTCTTGATAAAAAGGGATTCGTACAATTTTGAGATCAAGCGAATTAGAAGCAGATGACAAAATCGCAAAGGAGTCCTGGGGGCACGGGTGGTCATGGGTCTCTGAATGATGCCGAATAGCAGAGGATTCAGGAGTGGTAAGAGGGCGAGAAGTTCGATAAGAAAAACCCAAATGCTTCGAAATCCTAAGTTTTAACTGTAGGGCAGTCTGCCCCACATAACGACTTTGGCAGGTGGCACATGTATATAAATAAATAACAAAGGATCTCAAAAGCACGGGGAGGTGATCGTTATGGTGAAAAAGGATTGCAGAGAATTAGAATTAGAATTAATAATTATAAAGTCGCATTGAGAGAAGTGTCTGTCCAAAATAGAGTGGACACTTTATTAAGTTGAAAAGTTAGTTTGTCTAAAAAAGGAAGCTTAAGATAAACCTTCTGTTTCCGAAACGTGGACTGAATTATTTTGGGCGAATGTAGGTTATTTAAAAATTTAGAAATTAAAGTCTCAGTAGTCGAAGTACAATAAAAATTATAGTTAAAAAATCTCTCAAAATACTGAATTTCTAAGTCAAATTTATGGCCTACCTAAGACCCATAAACCTGGAGTTCCGCTTCGTCCCATTCTTGCAGTCATAAACACTCCAAGTTATAACCTCGCAAAATTTTTGGTCCCATTCATAGACCCTCTCACACGTAGTCATTTCACTTTGCAAGATTCATTTGAATTTGTTGATTGTGTCACCAAGTTGAAGTTTAAGGATTGTTTCATGGCTTCCTTTGATGTTCAGTCTTTGTTTACCAATGTACCTGTTTTAGAAACTTGAGATATTATTATAAATTCTTTGTTTGGTTCTACTAATGACATTTTGGGATTAAGCAGACAATTGTTTTCAAAACTTTTAAAGTTATCAGTCCAGGATACCATATTCTTTTTTAATAAGGAACTTTTCCACCAGCACGAGGGAATGGCAATGGGTTCGCCCATTTGTCCGTCCTTTGCTAACAGTTTTCTTTGTTTTCACGAGGAAAAGTGGCTGAGGGGTTGTCCGCTTGATTTTAAACCTATTTTATTTAAACGTTATGTAGATGATTGTTTTGCCATTTTTAAGCATAAAGATCATGCCCCTTTATTTTTAAATTACATTAATACTAAGCATCCTAATATTAAATCCTCTATGGAAGTAGAACAATACAATAAAATTTCGTTTCTTGATGTTACCATAAATAAACATAGTACAGGTTTTTCAACACAAGTATATAGAAAACCAACTACTACCCAACTCGGTACTCATTTTTTCAGCAATATTCCACTTAGTTTTAAGCTGGCTAGTATTAAAAGTCATATTTTTAGAGCCTATCACCTTTGTTCAAGTTGGTCTTTATTTGACTTAGAAATTCAGTATCTTAACCCTTTAAGGACTGAAGGTACAAATTGCTAGCATTTCAAATACAAGCATTCATACCTTAACCCTACAAAAAATTCAGGGCTTAAAGGGTTAAGAAATTTTTTAACTTAATAAAGTGTCCACTCTATTTTGGACAGACACTTCTCTCAATGCGACTTTATAATTATTAATTCTAATTCTAATTCTCTGCAAGCCTTTTTTCGCCATAAGCATCACCTCCCCGTGCTTTTGAGATCCTTTGTTATTTATTTATATACATGTGCCACCTGCCAAAGTCGTTATGTGGGGCAGACTGCCCTACAGTTAAAATTTAAGATTTCGAAGCATTTGGATTTTCTTATCGAACTTCTCGCCCTCTTTCCACTCCTGAATCCTCTGCTATTCGGCATCATTCAGAGACCCATGACCACCCGTGCCCCCAGGACTCCTTTGCGATTTTGTCATCTGCTTCTAATTCGCTTGATCTCAAAATTGTAGAATCCCTTTTTATCAAGAAATTAAATCCAGAATTAAACGACAGCCTTTCCTCGATAAAATTATACAGGGTGTTCCATAAGTCCGGTATCATAGGAAAAAATAATAAAAAAAGGCAAAACAAAAGCTTTTATTTACAGAACGTGCTCAATATGTCCACCATTGTTTTCAATACACAAATTCAGACGTGATACCCAGTCAGCAAGTACACGGTGAATGATGTCAGGAGTAATGGTGTTACATGCCCCAATAATGCGTTGCCGCAAATGTTCAACACTCCTAATTTTCTCTGCGTATACCAGCACTTTCAAGTGGCCCCAGAGATAAAAATCTAGTGGCGTGAGATCCGGGCTTCTAGCTGGCCATTCCACAGGCCCTCGACGTCCTATCCAATGACCAGGGAATTGTTGGTACAGGTATTCCCTTACTTGGGTGCTATAATGTGCAGGAGCGCCGTCTTGCTGGAACCATGTTGGGAAATTTCCTTCTTCGTTCAAGACACTGGGAAATGTTTCTTCCTTGAGCATACGTAGGTAGGTGCCTCCAGTGACATGTTCATCCAAAAAGAGGGGGCATATGATGCGATCCTTCCAAATGCCACACCATACCATCACCCGAGATGCACCTTGTTCCTTTGAAGAGGTATACCAGTGAGGGCTGTTTTGAGACCAGTAGTGGGTGTTCTGTCGATTTACCTCACCATTTCCATAAAAAACAGCCTCGTCACTGAACAGAATGGTGGACGGGAAATTGGCATCCCGAGCATATGAATTATGGTTTGTAGAAATAGAAAAATATGAATTTCTCCTATGATGCCGGACTTATGGGACACCCTGTATACTTCCTAACCAACCAACACCTTTTGAACGCAACTAACGCACTAACTCAAGTTTTTTCTTCTTTCTTTTCTCTCCACTTGTCATTTGTAACTTTTACCATCCAGGTCAGTCCTTTTTTAAAACTTTTTAAAATATTTAAAAAAATTTAAAAATTTTTAATTTTGAAATTTTGTTTTTTTTCTGTTTTATTTTTACTTTGTTTTAGTTTGTCTTATAATCCAGATAGTTTTTTTTAAGTTTTCTTTTTTAACTTTTTTACTTATTGTATTAGATTTTATTATTGTACAGTATATTTATGACATTTGTATTTACTGTAGTTATATGATTGTTTTTTAGATGCTTCTATTTAGTCACTGAAGATGGCCCCTGAGTGGACCGAAACGTTTGGCCAATAAATGTTGAGAGTCGTATCTCTTGTTTTCATATTTCTATTGAGGATAAGGTTCCCGAAGAACACTTCTATCGTAACTGTGTATATATATATGTATGTATGTATGTATGTGTGTGTGTGTGTGTGTGTGTGTGTGTGTGTGTGGAATATGATGCACAGTCACGCACGGTTTTGCATAATGTAAAATTATCCTCACCAGGATTCGAACACAAGACCTCTTAAATAGATGCGTAGGCGTTGTCACTGTGCTATGTATGATACATGCACCTGGTTATACTAGTTTTTACCTTGTCGTTGCACATTGGAAGCATCCACCCACGGCCTTTAATCAAGAGTTCCTGAGTTCGAATACTGGTGGGGTTAAATTAAATTATTAATTTTGCATACATATACAGGGTGGGCGGAAAGTAGCTCCCTATTTTGGATTGGTAAAAAAATACGTATATTATTCATTTATTTCAGAAAAAATAATATGAAAAGGTAGGCATACATGGTGGATTTTCTCTAAAATTCAATGTGGGCTCCAACTCTTTCCACCAGCTTCTGGAGCCGCCCAGGAATGGCGTCCACTGACTTTAGCAGGAACTCCGGCGGGATGGAGGACATGACTTCCCGAATTCGGTCCTCCAGTTCTTCCAATGTCCTCGGTTTGGTGCGGTAGACTTCTTCCTTTACCCACCCCGAAAGAAAGAAGTCGCACGGTTACCGCTGAAAAACGGCAGAATCGGTTCAGTGTAACGGTGTGGTGTGGTATGACCTCAGATCAGGTTGTGGGCCCGTTCCTTCTGCGCAACACCATGAATGCTGAGCGGTACCTTGCTATGTTGCGAAACGAGGTCTGGCCGGTTGTCAGCACATGGGAGAATATCGACGATCTGATATTTATGCAAGATGGCGCCCCTCCGCACTTCGCTCTTGTTGTCCGTGAGTGGCTGGATGCCCACTTCCCTGGGCGTTGGATGGGTCGTCGTGGTCCACATCAATGGCCAGCCAGGAGCCCCGACTTGACACCGTGCGACTTCTTTCTTTGGGGGTGGGTAAAGGAAGAAGTCTACCGCACCAAACCGAGGACATTGGAAGAACTGGAGGACCGAATTCGGGAAGTCATGTCCTCCATCCCGCCGGAGTTCCTGCTAAAGTCAGTGGACGCCATTCCTGGGCGGCTCCAGAAGCTGGTGGAAAGAGTTGGAGCCCACATTGAATTTTAGAGAAAATCTACCATGTATGCCTACCTTTTCATATTATTTTTTCTGAAATAAATGGATAATATACGTATTTTTTTACCAATCCAAAATAGGGAGCTACTTTCCGCCCACCCTGTATATTAACATCATTTTATAATTAATTTTGAGTGAGAAGTTAGGAAAAAGATATTTTAAAAATCACCTCCCTTATGTTTTCGGAATCCTTTCAAAAATGAGATCTTTACATCCCAAATTCAGAGTCAGAATCTGCCCAAATTTTTCTAATGATGATATTCAAATAATCTGTAAATAAGGGAATATTGTCGGGATCATTTTATAAAGATCGCATAGCAATGTCATGAATAATGATGCTCATATAGATGTCATCGCAAAAGAATGAGAGGATGTAGGAAGTTCGCTGCAATTCCCGAGAGAAAAATTCCAAAACGAATATTATAAGGGCAAAAAAAAAAAAAAAATGAACTGAAGTAAGATAATGTAGAGATGATGTTTGGAAAATGACAAAAAAATATATTTCAATGGTAAAGAAATGTTCTAAAAGCAAAAAGAAAATTTCGTTGTAATTCTCTTTTAGTGTTGCAAGCTACACACATATTTTATACTTACAAATTTTATTCATCTTTCTTAAGAATTAAAATCAAATAGAATTCATCCCTGACGCTAAATTTAATTTAGTATATAATTATTTTAATTCAGAAATACGGGTGTTAAAAGAATGTTTATACTGTTATGGACATTTTCAGAAAAGCATAAAGTATAAATTCTACACCATCAATTTTAGTACAATAATCTATAGCATATGAATGAAAGATTCAAAATGTTTTGTTCACTTGGTAGGGTTGAGAGTTAATTCTCCTTCAGATGGATCCCCTTCCTAAAAATGAAGTGCCCCTCCCAACCAAAAGAGATAATGTGTCTTATGGTTTGAAGCCAGCGAAAGCGGGATGCAGGAGTATGCAAAGAGTTGAAAACAAAACTTGGAAAGGTCTCTAACAGGGAAAACCATTTGAGGTTCGTATTACGGGTTTCTCAATGGAGTGCGGGAATGAAAAAAAACTTTTTGACTCTCCCAATTATTATGGAGAATTATTGTTTCATCCTTGACTAGATTTTACGCTCTTCTCAAAATGTGTTTGTATGGAATTTATGGACACCCCGCACTGCTTTCTTCCGCATGGTTGAATCCGGGTTATGAGTTTTCTATTTTTACTGGGAGGAAAGTTTGCGTCAAATTTGAATAACGCCAGTTGTGTGATTAATCCAAAAACCCATCTATATTGTGAGAGAAACTTCCTCCCTTACAAATAGACTCTGGTTACGATGGCTGAAATGAATGAATAAACCATATACGTATATGATAATTCTTTAACGTAATAATGAGTGAGAAAGGTCAGAAACTGGCACAATGCTCGCTCAGACCAGGCTAATGTGGCCTATTATGATAACTCTGAATTATTATTTATTAATCAGTACCACAGGGAGTCAAACCTCGACTTCAATATCTTCACTTCGATTACAGGGAAACGATAGCTAGAGAGCTATGGATGCTGGTAATCCTTTATTATATAAGTTGAAATTAAGGAGATTTGGCATCCACCATCGACCCCTCTTCAGTTTAAGAAAATGAAGTCTTTAAAAGACAAAGACAAGTAAAAGTAACGAGTGTCAAAGTTAAAAATTTAAGACGACTTGAATCGTCATTGCTAAGATGGAAAGCTGAAAGCATGACTGGTTCTGAAGATAATTTAATTTAGCGAAACCAAATACTTTAATATTGTCACAGATTTGTGACTGTGCTGCGCCAATCAACTAGAATTGTGATCCTGTAGAGCTGATGTGACTTCTCAATACTACACCACGCTAATAATATCCAAATAGAAAAATAATTTTATATAACAGAACACCTTAATACTAATAAGACAATATTTTTTTAGACAATAGTTTTTTGCTTGTTTTGCCGGTGTGACGGTTACACGTGTTTCGATCGAAGTCTGAATAAAAGCGGTATTATAGTAAAAATCCTGCATTTAATCAGTTCTAAATGGTGCCGATATTTTGAGTTAATTCATAGTGCACAGTGGTATTTCTCTTCACAAAGTAAAAATCGCGGCATATATCAAAAAAAGTATATAAAAACGAAACGAATCTTCCGAGTGTTTCTTTATGAAAGAAATTAGTTGGCCATCGAAATTCCTACAAATAGCCCTCAATTATTGCCCGCGGCCACAGTCGCGAGCACCAATCAGTGAAGTATACAGCGTGCCACATCCCCCATCCCCCGAAGTAACGGAGAATACTTTTCCTCACTCAGTTTGAGTCAACCCCTACCCAATTCCTCCCATAATATCCTTTTGAGTCAATTTTGTACACCAGTGGCTACCCTCTATCAGTAACATGGAAATGGTAAATAAATTCCTGCAACTCTGTGGTATCTGCAATGATGCAACGAATGAGACAAAGGCAATGAGGTGCGATCTCTGCCAGTTGCTTTTTGATTTCAGATGCCTAGAATGGGAAGATGAAAAAATCTCCCTCATAACGAACGCAAAGCAATTTAATGGCAAAAAATTTTTCTGGAAAAACTGCATGACCGAAATAAATTCTTTTACAGTATTTAAAGCAGAAAGAAACTACGAGAAGAAAATAAAAGAGGAAAGTGTGAATAAAGAACAGAGGAAAACAGAAGAAATGAAGAAAGGTGAAGTAGAAATAAATCAAATACCGTCACACAACGAGGCCAAAACTATACAGGCAACAGAGAATATAAAGACAACAGATAGTATAAAGGCAAAGAAGGACATTAGTACAAATAGCACAAATAGGAAAAGACAAGAGTGCAAACAAGAAAACGGAGTGAAACTGTCCCCAAATAAGGAGAAAAAACAAAGGCCCCGAGTAAATATGGGGAAGGAATTATATGCAAATATTATATAAAAGATAATGGCAGATATAAAATAGGACAATGTATATATGAATATCATCCAATATGCAATTTCTTCTGTAATAATGGTCATTGTAAATTCGAAGACAGATGCAGGTTCTACCACCCGGACATCTGCAGGACTCAGGCAAAATATGGAACCCGCAAATACGGGAAAAAATGCTACTATCAACATCTCCCGACGAACCCAAAGGACAAAGTTTAAAGGACAATGCTGAAGAAAGAAGCAAATATGGGGCCTTTAACTTAAACTCCAAGGATATAAATTGGGAAGCAATCAGATCACACATGCCCCAAATAGAGTGAAGAACAGTGTTAGAGATTAAAACAAATGAAGAAATGCTAACAACCATGGAAGAAAAGACACTGAGAATTTTAGAAAAATATGCTCCGAAATCACAGCCAAAAGGAAAGAGGAGCTGGCTAGAGAGGCAAAAGGGGAGAATATTCTGCAAAAGAAAGAGAGTGGAGGCAAAGTTAGCCAACTGCGGAGATGATAATGCCAGGAAAGTAATTAAAGAAAAACTGGAGGGTACCGATAGAGAAATACAAGCCCTGATTAAGGACCATACACAGAGGGAAGAGGAAAAGGCGGTAGAAGCAATAAAGGAAAATCTAAAATACTTCTATAGCTATGCGAAAAGAAAAACAAAAACGTCCGCCGCTATCGGGCCCTTAGGGAAAAGAAATAATGAACTAACCGACGATCCAAAAGAAATATCTGAAACATTGAGAGCCCAATATGAATCGGTCTTCAATACCCCAAAAAATGACAAAGCGATACCTGACATAGATGTATTCTTTGAATAGAAATTGCAAGGAGAGTGTGTAACAGACTTTGATTTCACCCCAGAGAATGTAGCGAGCGCTATAGGACAAATGAAACCACATTCAGCTGCAGGTTCAGACAATTGGAACGCATTATTGAATAAAAATTGTAAACATTTTTACAATTTACCCTTATACTGGATATGGAAAAGATCCCTAAACACTGGGGAAATACCGAGCATCTTGAAAAGAGCAAACATTGTTCTTATATATAAAGGAGGGGATAGATCTCAAGCAATGAATTATAGACCAATGTCACTGACGTTCCACCTCACCAAAGTATTTGAAAAAATAGTTAGAGAGAAAATATATGATTTCTTGGAAACACTGGAAAAATTCAACAAAAATCAGCACGGATTCCGATCAGGAAGATCATGCCTATCACAAGTTATAGAGCACTATAACAATATCCTAGATGCACTGGAAGGCAATGACAACTACGATGTCATATACACGGATTTTGCTAAAGCTTTCGACAAATGTGATCACGGTATAAAATAAAATGAAATGTATGGGAATAACAGGCAAAGTGGGAAAGTGGATCTACAACTTCCTCAGAGAACGTCTACAGGTCGTTAAAATTCAAAGTATATCAGAATCAGAAGTACGCAGCTCAGTACCACAAGGTACAGTACTGATCCCACTCCTGTTCATTATCATGCTAACAGACTTAGACAGTGGAGTAAACAGCAACAGTATAGTAACATCCTTTGCAAATGATACAAAGATCAGCAGAAAAATCAGCGATGCGAATGAAGTGGAGGCAGAAGGACACGAATAAAATATACAAATGGTCAGAAGACAACAACATGACATTTAACGCCGAGAAATTTCACTTCTTGAGATATGGTAGAAATGAGGAACTTAAACAGACTGCATATTGTGCTCCAGATAGACAGGAAATTGAGAGAAGCACAAAAGCGCTGGATTTGTGGGTAATAATGACCGATGATGCGAAATTCGAAAGGCAACATGAGATAGCGATGAACAAACCAAAAAGAGTTACGGGACAGGTACTAAGAACGTTCAAAAGAAGGGACGAGACAGTAATAATTCCCCTGCTGAAAACACTCATCATACCAAAACTTGAATACTGCCCAGTCTTGATATCACCATATGAAAAGGAAGAAATTAATAAACGAGAAGAAACTCAGAGACATTTCACAGCTAAGATTGATGGCTGCAAAGAGTTCAACTACTGAGAAAGACTACGTAAACTAAATATGTACTCCCTGGAAAGAAGAAGAGAGAGGTACATCATAATCTACATGTAGAAAATGATCGAAAAACTGGTACCAAACCTCAAACTAAATTTAATTACCATTCAAACAACGCTGGAAAACAGGAAAGGCAGAATGTGTAGTGTTCCCAAATTAAAGGCCCGACAAGGGACCTCTTCAACACTGGAGGAAAATAGCTTGTTTGTCAGGGGGCCCCCAAGACTTTTTAACCATCTTCCAAAGGACCTCAGAAACGTTACGTGGGTCATAGTTGAAGTCTTCAAGAAAAGACTAGATGCGTGGCTCAGGACGGTAGTAGATGAGCTGGGTGTACCTGGCTGTGTGCGGTGGAGAGTACAAGAGAGCAACTCGCTCCTCCACCAAGCCAGGCCTAGAGGCCGGGCCACCAGCTTGACCTTCGTGTGAAGAAAGACCAACACACAGAATATCAACGAGGTTAACGAGGTATTACACGAGCTTGCCAATCTTTTAATTTTACTTTGGGAATGAGTTTCTTATGACTCGATTACACTCCCACTTTCAAATTTAAGTCATCTAGTTGGCACAAAATGACCCAGTTTGTTACACTGGAAAATCTTAATAATAATTAGCATCTACAGTTTAGCAATTAGAACTCAATACCTAACTTAACAATTGTATTCCTGCAATTATACCCGTATTAGATGTGTACACAATTTCTTAATAAATTGAGACAGACCAATGAAATAAATTTTAAGGACTAAAATTTATTAACCTTCCACCTTAAACTGCAATACTCCATATGACTTGTGCCCATTACCATAATCTAAAAACTATTGGACCCTCATCATCATGCAGGCCATACCAATGTTAACTCCAGTTGTAAGCATTGTTCATTCACGCTTTAACACTTTATATACCAGAAACTCTTTTAGAATGCCACACTGAATGAATAAACCTTATTTCTGCACATCAAGCCCTTCTGTTTAGTTTCCAGATAACTTACTTTTCTTTCATTGGGCAACCAACAATTGAAACGGTTTGTTCTACTTGCGGAAACTCCAGAGAAGCCTCCACTGCTCTTAACTCTGGAACTTTGGACTTGTGCCAGCTTGAAAATTTTTCCAGTACATGTCTGGCTATTTCTAACATGTCCATCGGTGGGCCCCTCTGTCCTCTACACCCATTCAAGCTGTTCAGTGTGTGCTTCCACTGATTCTACCTTTAAATAAAATTGTATTATAAATATCTGTGCCCTTAAACAGTTGCCCCACCATATTCTTAAATAACATCCAAATTTTGCCCTACATACAGTAGAGATATCTTTGATTTACAACAGCATAAGAATTTATCTGATCTTAGCCTCTATTCCATTTACATTCTACTCTTGGCTTTAGCCAATATGAAAAATATGGCAGAAGTAGTATACCAACTTCACTAGATTATAGTGACTCCAAATCTCATGTAAAATGAAATAAGTGGTACTCATGCCCCTTTAGTCATGCCATTTATTCAGAAGGGGGCTCAACAAGCTTGCAATTAGTTTGAAAAGTAATGCCTATCTATTCATCTCTGTCAAATTTCTCAGTTTGGACCTCAACTCATGATCTGCTTTTACTTAGATTTTAATTTCTCAAACATTGTCTGTCCTTCCTCCGTGGGCCCAGTATCTATTTATTTATTTTCAACATTTATTGCCTACTTCAGAGATTTAATTAGTTTGATACGATCATAATCGTTTAGGCTACCAAGCTTTACCATTTATCTGGACCGCATTGAGTTTTACAGGAACCATATTGCCCGAGGTTATGTGGTAACTTTACATTGATCAGTTGTTCCCACGTGATCATTTCTGGCCAATCATGATCTTTGTAACAGATACAGGGAGCTGGTCTCCATGAAGCTCGATATGTCCCATATATCTTAACTGACATCCGTTCTTATATATAAATTTGTCATCTGCTGGATGACTCGCATCTATTTTTTTACACTCTAATCCAGTGGTTCCCAACCTGGGGTCCCCGGACCCCTAGGGGTCCGTGAGCTCTTGGCTGGAATTATTAATACTTTTTTTAATAGGCTGTATTTTAATTGCATACTCACTTATATGTCCTTTATTTGATAGTGAAAAATGAGAAAACAAGTTAATTATTAGTTAATAAAAACAGTTCGTTTGGTAGACGGAATCTTTCAAAAACATGGGGTCCGTGGGAAAAAAATAAAAATAAAAGGGGTCCTTTGTGGTGAAAAGGTTGGGAACCACTGCTCTAATCAATTTAAAACTCACTTTATGATGTGCCCAAACAACATTTCCAACTTAGCGACACAACACTCCATCCCATGGTAGAATGAAGGAAATTTTTTGTTTACTTTGTGCTATGCCCCAAATCCGTTTTGCTATACACCAGATTTCAGGTCAAAATTCACCAGATCCACTTCCTTACACACCGCACCTATTTTGACATGCTACAGATATATTCAAAGTAATTCAAACATGCAAATAACTATGCAAAAGCTTTTTAATAAAAATTTTAATCCAGCGAAACGTTAAGTAACTCATTAACGGCCATTGTCCCTTTTATGGGGCACATTTTAACAATACAATTTAGATTAGACCTTAAAAGTGAAATTTTTAAATATTAATTTTTAATTTTTATTTTTTAATTTAAATTTTTATGTATCTAATAAATATTTCATGTTTATTTAAAGTCTCTGAAGATGAATATATGAAGAAATATCAGGAAATAAAAAAAAAAAAAGTTTTGGTCCATAATGGGTCAACATTTACTTTAAGCTCACGAGCATTTAGATTTTGAATGCAGCTTCACAAATTTGGTGTCACTGACTTTGGATGTCAAACTCAAAATTTTGATGACTGTTGTTTTGTAAATTTATTAACCGAAAAAAAATTGGTTGGTAGATAAATGGGGGGCCTTTTCCGAAATTTGGACTGTTTCCTATTTTTTTGTAAATAAGATATTTAATTTAGACTTTTACGCTGATTTAAAAAATGTCAGTCTATTTTTGGCGAAATTATTATTTTAAAAGTTACACGGTGTTCTAGTTTACGTATATATATATATATATATTTTTGTTACCCGCACGAAGGGTAGAAAAAATAACTGAATGCCCGGTTAGGTCAACTGAATACCCGGTTAGGTTCATTGAATGTCCGGTTAAGTCAACTGTACGCCCTTGACGATTGGTTAGGTTTAGTCGTGATATTTTCGTTAAAACTAACGAAAATATGGATCACTTTAACATATTGCTTCCCAAAGTATTCGGGAAGCAATATGTTAAAGTGATCCCTCCTGGGAAGCAATATGTTAAAAAGAGGAAGGTTGGTTGGTTAGAAAGAGGTTGGTAATCTAGGCTAACTAACGAAAATATCACGACCTAGCCTAACCAATCGTCAAGGGCGTACAGTTGACCAAACGATTGGTTAGGTTAGGTCGTGATATTTTCGTTAGTTAGCCTTATTAGGCTAACTAAAGAAGGCTGGGGGCCCTGATCTTCAGGTGATCCAAATATTTTACATTAAAAAAATGGTAAAGCATAATAAGTTAAGTTGTCCATAAATTTAAATTTTCTCGACTAGCTAATCTCTAAATATTATAAACTATTGTAATGTAACTGTAATTGGTTGTGTAATGTCTATTTTTGGGAAGCACTATGTTAAAGTGATATATACTGGGAAGCAATATATTAAAGAGAGGTTCCTGGGAAGCAATATGTTAAAGTGATCCGAAAATATCACGACTAAACCTAACCAATCGTCAAGGGCGTACAGTTGACCTAACCGGGCATTCAGTGAACCTAACCGGGTATTCAGTTGACTTAACCGGGCATTCAGTTATTTTTTCTACCCTTCCTGCGGGTAGCAAAACTAGAACACCGTGTAACTTTTAAAATAATTTCTCCAAAAAAAAACTTACATTTTTTTAAATCAGCGTAAAAATCTACATTAAACGTTTAATCTTATTTTCAAAAAAATAGGAAACAGTCCAAATTTTGGAAAAGTCCCTAAATGGGTATCCTGGGTAGCCTATTGGTTAAGATGCTGGGCTGCTGGTGGGGCGTGGTTCGGATTCCACGTTAAACTGTAGGTCTAAGGTGGAGTGACAAGCTTGACCTTCGTCAGAATGAACAATTCGGGCGGAAGCTATACCAAAGAATCCTATTTTTCTCACTTTAAAAAATATGGCTGAAAGTTTGCACAAGCGTGATTTGACTACAGTATATACAGACAGTCTTTGGGACAAGTAACTAGGAAAATCGCACACGCAGTTTAACTCAATCTTGTATTCCTTGCACTGTAAAGAGCAAACTAAATTTTTTAGCTTTAGTGACCTTTTATTCATTCTTAGTAATTTTTCATTCATCTGACCATCTATTGTATATACCACTCAATGGTCAGATGAATAATAAATCACCTGATATGCAACTCCGGACGGAAAAAAATACAATCTGTCTCAAATGAGCTTGATAATAACAATAATAACCATGCTAATACCTTTAAGTTATACAACTTTTTGAGGAATAGCGAGTATCTGTGACGTCATTATGATAAAGATACCTCTCAATGCCAGTTTTGAAAAATTTGAAATATAACAGGTGTTACAGGTGTTACAAAAAAGCAGAATAAATTAATTATATTTACTGAGTACTGCCAATATACTGTATTAAACCTTTATTAAAGACTTTTTAACTCTGCATCTTAGTATTTAGTAGTCCACCTTTAGCACTGGTTACAGCCTCCAATCGACGTAGCATCGGGTCGACAAGCATCTTGCATTCTTCTGTAGTTATCGATTGTCAGGTTGTCATCAAACACCTCTTCAGTTCACTTAAGTGTTCCTGGTTTACGCTTTTGGATCTTCTGCTTACCAATACTCCAAAGATTTTCTATCGGATTAAGAGAGAGAGAATTAGCTGGACATGGTAGTACTTCAATTTCATGAGCATCAAACCACGCAAGTGTTGCACGATCCGCATGAGCTGGAACCAAGTCATGTTGAAAAATAAATGATTCGCCTCCATACAGTTGTTCTGGAGACTCCAGCATGTATTCTAAGATTTCTTGATAAAAGTGACTATTGACAGGTCTATTTACAGATGGGAGTGACCCCACACCATTTGCATTCATGCAACCCCTAAGACGCAGAGTTAAAAAGTCTTTGATAAAGGTTTAATACAGTATATTGGCAGTACTCAGTGTGACAAAAAATAGAATAAATTCACTATGTTTACTGACAAGATATTCTAATATTTTAATATGTCGCTCTGCATTAACTTTTCACTCTTTAATAAAGTTTTTACTTTACTTTAAATTTAATTTTCAAGACTGGTACACACAGATCCTTTTATTATAATGACGTCACAGATTCT
Source organism: Bathynomus jamesi (assembly GCA_023014485.1). Classification (NCBI taxonomy): domain Eukaryota; kingdom Metazoa; phylum Arthropoda; class Malacostraca; order Isopoda; family Cirolanidae; genus Bathynomus; species Bathynomus jamesi. Next base: position 2,741,889 of record JAJOZX010000003.1, on the reverse strand, counting down.
CGATATTCCTCATAAAGGTGTATAACCTAAAGTATTATGAAGGCCATGAGTGCATTTGAGACAATATTCTACTTTTTTGGTTGGGAGTTTTATAAATAAATATATATATATACATATGGAAGATGGAGGATTTACAAAATTATACGAATGTTGTTCAAAAAGTAAGTTCACACGGTGTTTTGAAAAAACTGTTTTATTACAATGCAAGTAATTATTACAAGTACTGTATTTCAAGAACAACTTATTACTACTTTTCTACATAATCATCAAACAAATTCAAAAGTTTGTCGTAGCGTGGGACGAGCTTTTCGATGCCAGTCGAGTAAAATGTAGGGTCCTTAGTTTCTGTATCAGGATCGTTTTGAAATTGTTTACCTCCGAGGTATTCCTTTAGGGCTGGAAACAAATGGAAGTCGCTTGATGCAAGGTCAGGACTGTGAGGGGGCTGATCCATGACTTCCCAGTGGAACTTTTCCAAAAAGTGGCGTGTTTGATTTGCAGTGTGAGGGTGTGTATTGTCATAGGCGTATGGGATGACACTTTACTGGGGGGGGGCCGGAAAAACATTTCCCTGAAAATTTTCAGGGTGTCCTGATTTCCGCATAAGCACTATGTGTAGCATAAAATAACACAAAGGTTAGAGTATGAGTAACATATTAAAGCCTTTTTGATATAAAAAACATTACAATTTGCAAAAATTAAATAAAATTTTGATACAACATTTCTAAATGACAAGCAAAACTACGGCATTGCAGTTGATCTAGAATTCAGTAAGTCCTCAACTCACGTTTTAATTATTAACTACAATATAGTAGCAAGTAGTTAAATCACTTCAAGAAGTAAAATAAAACCAAAGGAATGTCAGGAAAAATCCGCCCTAAAAATTTCAGTATTTGCCCTGAAAATGCTTAATATTTGCCCTGAAAATGCTCATTTCCTTAGTCCTGGGCGGCTGCCCCCCCCCGACCCCCAGCCTCATACGCCAATGTGCATTGCCATGCAAGAACACAACACCTGCAGAAAGCAACACGGGACGTTTTCTTCTGATAGCCGTGCGGAGTCGCTGTAAAATTTCACAATAAGAAGTGGCATTTATTGTTGTTCCTTTTTGCATGAATTCAATATGCAAATACGCCTTGATAGTCCCAAAAAATCGTTGCCATCACTTACCAGCTAATGGTGCAATCTTGAACTTTTTGGTTCGTGGTGACCCCGGATGTTGCCGCTTTACAGTGTTGCCACATGTGCCTAGCAAAATATTGTACTACCAACAACATTATTGTACTATGCCAGCCAGACTCCGTACTGAGCGTACGCATTTCCTGAGCTCTCTGATATTGCTTCTACTTTTGGATATTGCCAATAACTACTTTTGGAAAGTTCTGAATTTTATATACTTCGTTTATATTCACATTGTTATAGTTACGTAATTGAATATTAGTGGTTTTTAGCGATTTAGAAGTTTTCTTAGCGTGCCAGCTTAATTTAACTTAAACTTGTGACGGTTATAAACTAAATTAACTTGCGCGATGCCATCGCAGAAAGCGTCGTGTGTTAGGTGTGGGGTAAATCGGTGGTATACGGGTTTTAAGGATTATAACGGCGGTCCTATGGCGATTACCGAGAGATCGGTTTTTCTTTTGTGATTTAAGGGAGGAAATAGTTGACATAAAACGTAGTGTACGTAAGGTAACGGAAAGACTTGCAATGCTTGATGAGGGCAGGGGTAGGGCTACAGTTGACGAAAGCCGAACCAATACTAACGTTGAAGACGTTAGTAATTTGAAGGGTGAGGTGTAGCCCTGTTCAAAAATCAACTTTTTCTTATTTTCATAAGTTTCTGTACTTTTTCCCATGCTTTTTGACCTGAAAAGGCCGAAAATCACAACCATTTTGACCTAGGTTGTTGGGAAGCATTGCCGCATGGAGCTTTAAGTTTTCTGCCTTGAAATCGGCCAAAACCACCAGTTCCGGGGTCCCTTGAATCATGTTTTGCACTATAACTTTTTATCTAAACAAGATAGAGCAACAAAATAGGCACCAAATTAAAGTGTTTTTAATCCTCTTTCTAACTTATACAATTATGATAGTCTTGGAACAAGAAATGGCACATTGGTACATACAAAGATTTCAGAAATATCACAAAATTCGTTTTCTCACACTCAAGGCAGACAAGGCGCCTTATTCATGACACAAATTTGAGATTAACATTTTGTCACAAGTCTAATCGATCAAGAAGTGAAAGCATTACATGATGATTAATTTCATAATGACATTTACACAGTCAGTTGTTGAGAGTTTGTTTCTTGAAGCTGTCAAAGCGGCGTCTGTTGAACTCCACAGCTTGAAGGAGATAGTCCCTTTGCTTGGCATCTGTTGTTATGACATTTGAAAAGTCGCTCATCATCTTGACACCACGTTCAGCAATGTCATTCACCGCTTTCAGATTCTTAACATAGTCCAACGCTTTTCTGTAGTCCTCATTCTGTGGCCAAGACGTGACAGGTTCCAGAAGCCACTCGGATCCAATGTTCAGTGTGTCCAGCAGGAAATGTGATTCTGGGCCAATGAGATCAACCAGGGTGGTCTTAGCTGTGACTCTCTGGAATAGAGGCTTTCCTGTTCTGAAGCTGTCTGGCTTCTCAGTGGCATGTAACTGGACAGCAATGTCGTGCTTCAATGTGTCACTCAATCTACTGCTGAACAGGGCAAATGGCACGACTTCCTGCGTCAGGTACCATTTGTGGTTTTCCATCTTATTAAGTACTGCATCAGCAAGCTCTGGGTCAGTTTTCTTGTACTTCAACATGTCCTGGATTATACTTAGATCATTCACGGGAGCATCTGCAGCAGACATTGACATCATCCATACAGGAGTGTAGAACAGCGCAAGGAAGGTGTTGAGTCTTTCCAGCTTTGATACAGTGTCTTCGTCGTACTCAAGTTGATCTGCAAACATCAGCATTTTCATGGAGTACAGGTTTCTGGCCATCCATCTGGCCTGATGAATTGCGCCTGGTCGACTCCAGTGAATATTTCGAGGAGGTGTTCCTCCAAGAACAATGACTGTCAGTTCAGCCATTTCCCTGTAGTCGGCTCTTGGAAGCCTTTCTGCTGTTAGAATGTCTTGGAGTATTTCTTCACTGTTCTTCTTCTTTTCCTTCAGCCATTTGCTGTTGATAGCCAGCATCTTTGGGTTTTCCTTGGACAAGTCCGTCCAAACATCCTTCAGATGCTCAAACCAGGGATTATCTGGCCCCTTCACCTTCTCAAACAGCTTCTCCCAAACTGCTCCTACTAGGATTTCCAGGATGTGATGTCGACAGGCCAGATAAAACACCTTTTTGTTCAGCATTTTCTCTAGCAGTTTGGCAGCTCCTCTGTGAACTCCACTGTTACTGGATGTAGTGTCAAAAACAAGGGCAGTAACATTATCCGTAAGTTCCCATGTCTCCAGTAAATCCATTGAAGCCTCAGCCTGAGCTGTGCCAGAAGAATTGTCGATGACAGGTACTCCCAATAACTTTCCTTCAGTGTATGAAGGTGGACCAGACACTAGCACAGCTAAAGTCTCTGAGGTACTTCCAGGTTCACTGCCCAAGACACCTTTGAGCAACTTTCCATCCCAGTGTAAGGCAGCGTACTGTGGGGGGTTTTCACAAAACTTGGACATGTGACTCTGGCTGATATTATACCTGGACAGCATTCTGTTGCGACGTGTTGTTGAGGTTGAGATGACGAAGTTATCCAGATCAGCCCCTCCAGCTTTCAAGGTGGCAGAAACCATGGCAGTAACTTGATTGTCTGATAAACCAAGACGATCAGCTGTATTGCAGATGACATCACATTCCATGACCTTCCTTGGAAACGTCAAAGTCACACTAGTCACAGTGTCTTGATGGTGAGAACATCCAGGACGAGGCTGATGGTAATCCATGTCCTCTGTGTTAGCGTCGTTGTCATTAAGTACATGCTAAATATCGCAATGGAGTAAAACTTAAAACTTTTTGTAACGTTCAAAGTAATTAGTTTTACCTTGTTCTTGTCTATGCTGCAGTCTTTCATTCCTCGCTGCTTGCTGCAGGGATCTTGTCTCAAAAATCTTGTCATGACCAGACATATGACCTTTCCTCTCAGTCTTTTGGTCTTCGTAGAACCTGATATCCTCATCTTTCTTCTCTCTGGATAACAGTCTGTTGTTCTGTATTTCCTGGATTGCATCTGGAGCTCCTATATCGAACAGGCTGTCTAATTCCAGCACAAATGCTCCTCTTTTTCCTCCAGGGTTACTTGCTCTTCCTTTGCTTTTCACCAGAGCACGATGTTTCTCATGTAGTTTCATGAAGAGCTTCATTGCGTTGTACTTGGTCATTGTCTTGATCCTAGCCATCTGCCAGAATGGGATGATAGATTCAACTGTTTCATATGCAAGGTCTTGAACCATGGGCCTCCCTGCATTTTCCGGTAAATTCTGAAGATTAAGGAAATACTGGAACGCCTGTCTGTTGGGGAAGCTGGGAACCACTGATAAAAGCTGAAGGGTATCCAACCAGGAAAGTTTCAGTGAGAGATCTGGTAGATGGCCCAGTTGACACCTGCCTGTGGACAGTACGTGGAGGTTCTGAGATATCAACTGTGCGCCCACGGAGCTCCCTCAGCTCCTTGCTTAATGCCATTGTGAAGTTGTAACTTGTAGATGGTTTTCTAGATTCTGATTGAGTTTCTGTTGTTTCCTGAAAAATGATAGATAATTATTATTATTATTATTATTATTATTATTATTAATTATTATTAATTATTATTTATTTATTATTATTATTATTATTATTATTATTATTATTATTTATTAATTTTATGCTCTTTCATTTGATACCTAATTTGTTGCTCTATCTTGTTTAGATCAAAAGTTAAAGTGCAAAACATAATTCAAGGGACCCCGGAATTGGCGCTTTGGCCGATTTCAAGGCAGAAAATTTAAAGCTCCATGCGGCAATGCTTCCCAACATCCTAGGTCAAAATAGTTGTAATTTTCGGCTTTTTCAGGTCAAAAAGCATGGAAAAATGTACAGAAACCTATGAAAATAAGAAAAAGTTGATTTTTGAACAGGCCTAGTGAGGTGCGTAACCTAATTTCTAGTTTAGGTAACTTATTGGGAAGGTTGGTTAGCGTTGAGGAAGTGGTTAAGGTTGATCCGAGATTAGTAGATGGGGAGGGATTTAGAGAAGTTAAGGGTGGAGCTAGGCCACGTAAGTTAGGTGATAGGAATCCCCCCCTATCGAGGTTTCGAACCCTTTCGCCCATTTGGATAGGAACGTGAACGAGTGGGAAACTATTTTAATTGGGGACTTTTTAATGCGTCATATGGATAAAGAGTTCGTTGAACGGAATCCAACCAAGAGGAGGAGGATCTGTCTCCCGGGGGCCAGGGTTGACAGAATTAGAGATGAAGTGGATAGGATTGATGTTGCCTCCCGTCACTCGATGTTGGTGACGATGGTAGGGGGCAACGACTCGTATAGGCCCGATACGAGAGTGCCTGACCTTTAGAAGAGATATAGGGAGTTAATTAGATCCCTGAAGGCAAGGTCAGATAGGTCTTTAGGTCTAGATATTGCCCCTAGGCACGGTTTGGGTCTTAGGATTACGTCAAAAACAAACAATATTTTTGAATACTAAATTAGAAGAGATTTGTGCTGAGGAAAATGTACCCTTCGTAAAGCTGTGGTCAGAATTCAGTGATCCTAGCCTTTTTATAAAAGATGGGGTGCATTTTAATGAAATAGGTAATGCTAGGCTAGGTAGGTTAATTGACGAAAACGTTCAAAAGCTGTATAGGTGGGAGCCTTCTTTAAACGTTGAGGGTCCGGGAAACGCGGGCCCGACGTGAAAAATGGTTTAAAACGCTGACTTGTGGTAAAAAATAACTTAAACGTCTTTTATTGTAACGCGCGTAGTATTAGAAATAAATTAAACGAATTTAAGGCGTTAATTTATTCCGGGAACTACGATATAGTTGCTATTACTGAAACGTGGTTAAATACCGTGAGTCGGGACTTGTTGGGGGAACTTCATATACCGGGTTTTAAACTCTTTACTAATGATAGGTTACATAGGATTGGTGGTGGCGTTTTGCTGTACATTCGTAATTCCCTTAGGACTATCGAGGTTAAGATAGATTTTCCAGCATAAGTTGTTGTTTATAGACCTCCCGTTCAACCCCTCGATACCGATAGTAGATTTTACACACTTCTTGGTAACTTTATTAATAATCGAGATAGTATAGTTGTTGGAGACTTTAACTGCCCTAACGTTAAATACGAGACTTTTACTGGTAATTATGAGGGTTTGAGACTGAGTTCATGGAAGATAATTTTTTACGACAGATGGTTACCGAATAGGGTGGCCAGACGTCCGGCTTTAGGCGAACAGTCCGCCTTTTGAGCACTCTGTCCTTAGGGTGGCCATTTCCAAATTTCCTAAAAGGAGACACTGCGTATGTGGCCGTACGTTAACATATATATAATATATATATATATAAAGTTAACTTACGGCCACATACGCAGTGTCCTCCTTTTTAAATGGCCACCCTATTACCGAACCAACGCGCGGTGACAATATTTTAGACGTGGTAATGATGAATGGCGAAAAATATAGTCGAAGGTTTAGAAGTAGACGAGAGTTTAGGATGTAGTGATCATCAAATTATTAGGTTTAAGCTATTGATAAAGAACACTAAGGATAGTAACGTAATAGAAGTCCCTGATTTTCGTAGGGCCAATTTTGATAGTTGGTACTTGTAGGTTATCTCCCCCAGCACCAATTTTGACAGAATATTTTCGTTAAAACTAACGAAAATATCACGACTTAACCTAACCAATTATCAAGTGCGTACAGTTGATCTATTAGTAAATAGTAAATACTATTCCAGAAACAAACAATGTTATAATTAATAATAGATCAACTGTACGCCCTTGATAACTGGTTAGGTTAAGTCGTGATATTTTCGTTAGTTTTAACGAAAATATTCTGTCAAAATTGGTGGAAGGGAGATAACCTACAAGTACCTGATAGTTTTGCGGATAGGATGAGAGTAGTGGACTGGGATAAATTATTTATGGGTAATGACGCAAATTTGCATTGGGAGGCGTTTAAAGATAGTTTCTTGAATATCGAAAGGGAGTTTATTCCTCGTACGCCCAAGCGCGCTAGAAATCATGGTAGGCCCAAGTGGTGGACTAGGGAAATAGGCGAGTTCATAAACGAGCGTAACAGAGCGTATAGACTTAAAAAGCGAAGTGGCACGGTAGCTAACGTTAATAGGTATATCGAGCTTCGACGTCAGGTTAAGAGATCAGTTAGGAATGCTAAGCGTAATTTAGAGATACTTATACAGGGGTTGGACAAAATAATATGAACACCTTGATAAATGGCGGTTTTTATTCTTAATATGAGTTGGTCCTCCTTTAGCGGCAATAACAGCTGCAATGCGTCGGGGAATTGATTCATACAGCTTTTGGACAGTGGCTAGAGGAATCCTGAGCCATTCTTCGAGCAAACCCTGCTCCAGTTCCTCCAAAGACGCCGGCGGTGGGAATCGGCTTCTGACCTGCTGCTCCAACTGACACCACAGATGCTCGATAATGTTAAGGTCCGGGGATTGTGGAGGCCAATCCAAGCGTTCTACTTCATTAACATGCTCTTCAAACCAGTTTTTAACGACCCCAGCGGTGTGGATTGGTGCATTATCATCCTGGAAGACGGCGCCGCCATTGGGAAACAGCGTTTGGACCATGGGATGGACCTGGTCAGCCAATATTGACAGATAGACCTGGGCGTTAACCCTACCATGCAGTACTACAGCTGGGCCAAGAGTATTCCACGATATTGCTGCCCAAACCATCACAGATCCGCCTCCATGCTTAACGGTTGGAGTCAGGCAGTCGGGGTCATAAGCATCTTTAGGCTGTCTCCAGACGTAAACTCGACCGGAACATGGAAATAGCGTAAAGGAGGATTCGTCGGAGTAGACTACATTCTTCCACCGGTCCATTGACCAATTCTTACGGTCATTAAATTACACCATTTTCTGCGCCGCTCAATGTTGATGTGCGAAAGGAAGGGTTTGGCAATTGCAGCCCTCCCATGGTATCCAGCTCCATGGAGCTCGCGACGTACAGTTTTGGTCGATACCGGGCTTGCAAGATGCTGGTTAAGCTCTGCAGTCACTTTTGGAGCTGTGGTCTTATGGTTCTTTGTCACAATGCGCTTTAGCACCCGGCGGTCTCGATCACACAGCTTCTTCTTGCGTCCACTATTGCATTTGTCGGTGCTTGTCTTTCCATGGTTTTGGTATGCAGGCATGACCATAGAGACAGTTCCTCTGGATACATTGAACATCTGAGCTGTTTTCGTCACCGATGCACCAGCCATAAGCGCTCCGACAATTTGCCCTCTTTGGAAGTCTGACAGGTCTTTCATAACTGCTAATTCATAATTCACTCATATATATAAAAACAACGTGAGGGTTATAACATGACGTATACACTCTCTGTTACGCATTTAAATAGGTTTGCCAGTCATTTGACCGTTTACTTTGTGTCTGAGCAGTCCGTAAAGATAACCGGTGAAATCGGCGGGTGTTCATATTATTTTGTCTAACCCCTGTAGCTGCGGATAGTAAACACAACCCAAAGAAGTTTTTCGATTACGTGAATAATCGCAAGCTCAGGCGATGGCGGGTATTTTTAATAACTTTTTTGCGACAGGTTTTACCGTAGAAGACGTAAATAATGTCCCCGATGTGGACGATATCGTTCCATTTAGCAGCGAGACTATTTTGGATGAAATAACTGTTTACGAGGGTGAGATTGCGCATTATATCGATAGGCTAAAAGTTAGCAAGGCTCCAGGCCCTGACGCGTTTTATCCTAGACATCTGAAAGATTTGAAAGACGTTATCGTAGGCCCCTTAAAGAAGATTTTTAATCATTCACTCGAAACGGGGATTATACCTGAAGACTTGAAATTAGCTAACGTCACGCCCATTTTTAAAAAAGGCGACCGCACAGTAGCTAGCAATTATAGGCCCATTAGCTTAACGTCAGTTGTTCGTAAATTTTTGGAATCCCTAGTTGGGGCTCGTATCATCGATCACTTAGAAAGTCGCGATTTTATCAATAGTAGTCAGCATGGGTTTCGACGCCATAGGTCTTGTTTAACTAATTTGTTAGAATTTTATACGTAATAATGCGCGAATACGATAGGCATAGAGCGGCTGACGTGATTATTTAGATTTTAAAAAAGCGTTTGATACAGTTCCGGATAGAAGATTAATTGTGAAGGTTAAAGCGCACGGTATACGCGGTCAGGTAGCTAACTGGTTAGAGGACTGGCTTCGTGCTAGGAGACAGAGGGTCGTTGTTAATAGTAGTGAATCGGGGTGGTTGGATGTTGGTAGCGGTGTCCCACAGGGTTCAGTGTTAGGCCCATTGCTATTCGTAATTTACATTAACGACATAGATGTAAGACTGACTAGTAACGTGTCAAAATTCGCGGACGATACTAAAATTAGGCGGTAAGGTTGTTAACGAGGACGATAGAAATACGCTCCAAGACGATGTAAATACGATTATGGAGTGGACGGTTAAGTGGCAGATGCAATTTAACGTTGACAAATGTAAAGTTTTGCATATAGGTTCTCGTAACAATAATTACACGTACACGATGGATTTTAGAGTGTTAGCGAGCGTTGACGAGGAAGTAGATTTAGGCGTACGCGTATCTAAGGATTTAAAAGTTAGGAACCAGTGCCTGGAGTCTTGCGCAAAAGCTAATAGGATGTTAGGCTTCATAGCGCGTAATTTCGAATTTAAATCGAAGAATATTTTATTGCCTCTTTACAAGTCCCTAGTCAGGCCTCACTTAGAATATGCTGTTCAGTTTTGGTGCCCGTATTTGCGTGAGGATATTGATAGGTTAGAAAGGGTTCAGCGTCGCACCACGAAACTAATTCCATCATTGCGCAACAAGCCTTATGAATATAGGATTAAAGAGTTAGACTTGCATTCACTCGGAACTAGGAGATATAGGGGGGAGCTTAGTGAAGTTTTCAAAAGCGTTAATAAAATCGATAACGTAAATTTTGATAAACTGTTCACTTTCGATAATAGCAATACTCGTAATAACGGATTTAAGTTGCGTGCGTGGCAGACGTTTCATTACTAATATCGCTAAAAACTTCTTTACGTTTAAAGTAATTGATAAATGGAATAATCTTCCCGCGTCAGTCGTGAACTCTACCAATGTTAATGTGTTTAAGAACTGTTTATATAGCCATTTTAAACATATTAACGTTGTTTAATTTAATGATAAAACAATTAGTAACAGGAGCTCTGGGGGTGGTGATCGGGGATGAGTCTGTTGGCATGCCAGCGTGTGATATGCCAGCAAAAAAAAAATTAGACTAACACGAATTTAGATGTAGCTCGTGGCGTAAACTAACCTATTTTTTGTTATTCTTTTTTTTCTCTCTCTCCTTATTTGCATGTCTGTAACTCTCTTCATTGCATGTCTGTAGTTTGCATGGTATGATAGTGATTGAGTTAAGAATGTGTTGCATGGTTTGTAATGCGTTCTTATTTTACTTCTTTTCATCGTCCACCCCTTTCCGGCAGAGTGGGCTGCATCCTCTACCTCCCTATGGAGTGGAGGACCGGTCTGCAACAGCTGGAAGTATTCTCTTCGACTATTTTTCCGACTTGTCGGCAGTGGCCGGCGGATGATGATGGTGTCCTTCTTTCTCTTTTTCTGAATGAATTTTAACCCACGAGTGATAGGTTTTGCTACTTACTTAACCCCCATATTCTCTTCGTTTTTGATATTCCGTAGACGTTCTCATGCTATATTGTCTTTGGAATAGTTGAGTAAACAACATAAATATTAAGTTTTCGATGAATTTAGAAGCCAAACATGCATTGTCTTCTGGGTGTTGAATATGAGAGGAAGGAATGTTTCTCGTTTATATATCTCGGTTTATCGTAAATCCACTAATCTTTTCAGGATTAGTTGCAAACATTTTTAGTTTGGTGTTTTTAAGTTTGCAATTAAAGCTGTTCAAACTCTTTTCATCAAAACCTAATAGAAAGCGTCCTTCTTTTGATGCCCTTTATAGCATTCGGATTTTAAAAGAACCTCTTTATTATTAATGAAAATTTCACAGAGTTACAGTATATATAATTTGCTTGGAGAGAAAAAATTATTTTGATGTATGTGAACCAAATCCCTGATTTTTACTTTTTAGTTCAAATGATGAATCTGTTGCAGTCTTGAATAAATAACGGGAAAACCACAATACATATGTTATAACTTTTAAAATATGTAAAAGATCTCAATCTCTTTATTATTGTTATTTTAATTATTGTTATTACTGGCAGAAACTCCCAAAACATTTGCAGTGAAATTAGTATCTCTCTTGTAACCCAACCTAACAACCTAACTTAACCTTCCCGCCCAAAAATGACGGGCTGAAGTTTCCCACAACTGTAAAGAAATGCAAAAAACTTCACTTTTTTACGTGAAGGTCAAAATATGAGAATAAAAACCCACTCTAATAGACAGAGTTTATTTCCACGACAGTTTCGACGCCCACTGGCATCCTCCTCGGGTGGGCGTCGAAACTGTCGTGGAAATAAACTCTGTCTATTAGAGTGGGTTTTTATTCTCATACTGTAAAGAAAGTTTGTGTTTATTTCAAGAAAAATATAATAAACCACCACCAAATGCAACCACTCTTCGATACCGGAGGCTCAAAATTTTTGAAACAGAGAGCCTGGTAAAAGATCGTCCAAGAAGCGAAAGGCCAGTAACGGCGAAAGGAGACAACAACAAAGAAAATGTCATGGCCAGTTTTCAAGTCGATCCAACAATTTGAACGAGGAAAGTCGCACACGAATTGGGTATTTCCAAATTTTCAGAGCAAAAATTATTAAAATCACAGGGGTACCACGATTACAAAACCATTTACTCTCAGCTCATATACGACGATGATTCTGATAGTCGGCTGCACTTTGCTGAAACAGTGAGACAGAAGTTCAACAATGATCCAAATTTTCAAATTTTCAGATGAATGTGTTTTCGGTTTAACGAGTAAAGGAAACAAGCACAACGTTCACTATTGGGCGAAAAAATTCCCAAAATACTATTGGGTAAACCCATTAAAACGGCTACACTAACAGTTTGGGCGTGCACTGGATATTGAGGACTCGTTTCCTTTGACATATCGAGAGATACGATGGTTGGAAAACGCTATTGCCAGGTATTAACTAGTTTACTAATGGCGTTGGCAGGAATTGGGTTTATGAACATGAAGGAACGCCGCCACATTATGGTCCAAGCAATCTACGATAATTTTGGCTGAACGTGGCAGCTGAACGTGGACACAATTGCAACAGAAAGTTTATTAGCATATTTAACAATGAGAAACACTTCTAAACTTCATATCAAAAGTCTACCAAAATCGGACCATGAAAAAGTTGATTTTTGCTTGTTTTAACCCTCGCCCTACCGGAAGGAGGGGGGGGGGTAAATTTGACAACCTCCCCGGCAGTTTTTCGCACATAAAAGTTAAACGCTTGCACCTAGGATTTTGAAACTCCGTATACCTTCACAGAAATGATTAACACATCTTTTGTGAAAATTTCAAGTCAAGGTCGAACAAGGTCATGGAGTTATGTCAGGTCAGGTTGAGAGTTTGTTTCGGAGGTGAACACGAACGGATTTTTTTCATCTTTTGTGAAAATTTCAAGTCAAGGTCGAACAAGGTCATGGAGTTATGTCAGGTCAGGTTGAGAGTTTGTTTCGGAGGTGAACACGAACGGATTTTTTTCCGAGTTTTTTGTATCGTATGTTATTATTTTAGACTTTAACCATCTTAGATAGTTGAATTATCATATGTATGGACACTTTCAAATGCAAACATGGTGCTGCAGTGCAAGGAGGTGGGGAATTTTACCCCGAGGAACATTTACCTCTTCAGATAGTATATGGGGATTTTAGTGCTTTTGGAATAAAAACAAAACACAAAACTACTTAAAATAGTAATTTATTTTGTTATAAGGTGTCAGATATATGTATTGCATACACACGCACATGTACACACAATGCAGACACAGACACACACACATACACATAAAAACACACATGTTTCCTCAGAAGTAAATAAGGCACAAAATAAGAAACGACATAAACCTTAATTTAAAAAAAAATCTGGGTTTCATCAAGTTTATATTGAGCGTCTGATGTACCTATAGTTCCAGTGACAAAGGAGGGAACAAGCAGACAATTCATTAATCACGTGATATCCATTCTAGAAATATCTGAACACTTCTGGATGATTATGTTCTAACTGCAACATATTTTGAAGGTAAATGTACACATATTTAGCATACAGATTGTGCCCAGAGGCAGCAAAGTAAAGTAACATATCAGATAGAGCTTTTAAATGAAGTGCCAGTTTTCATTTCTCTCAGCTTTAATAAACTGCCTTCGTACATCCAGCATATCCATGTATTGTAATCACGACTTGGAGGTTCTTAGAGGAGCCAACGAATTCTTGCACCGTACTAATTTGTCCTGCAATTTAGTTGTACTTCCTCTGAGGAGGCAGTTTCTATGTCCACTTCATGTGAAATGAGCTTATCTAAAATATCACAGGCTTCTTTCAGTTCATTGGGTACTTCTTCACATTTTTGTATCTTGGGAGAAATGTTCTGACTCACTTTATCTTTTAAATAGTACTCCAAAATTTCTTTAACTTCACCGGAGTCACTGTCACTAAGTGAATCCTCGTGTCCAGATAGATTTTCATCCAAATGATACTCCGTTGCCTCAACTACTCTTGTTTCACCACTCAGAACATCCACCGAGTCGTTATCTTCTTGATCACGTGGTTTTGCGTTGGCAGAGGAATGTCAAAGATTTTGGGCACAAACAAAGCATACAGTGATGCTTCTACAAGAGAGTAACTTCTTACAGCCCTTGCAATAACCTTGCCACTCAACATATGTTCAACGGCGTTTTCAGCATAAATTGTCCTTAGTAGTTCCTCCAGTCTTGAACCACCAATCAGATGACCAATGCTTCCCAAAACGCTCATCTCTACATGAAGGCCACCAAGTAGGGGAACAGTGTTATGGAGAATACTGTTACTAGGTTCACCCTTCTGCATCTGCATCGACCTCCACCAGAGAGGTTGATCAGATGTGAGGACTGGAGTTACTCCATACCGCCTGGCAGTTTCACTGACATTGACAAAACACATCGTCGAGTAGATGCATGATTCATTACTTGACTTCATGTCGATCATTGACATAAACACAACTGATGATATCCCAGGGTGAGGTTCGTGCTGTACTAGTGTATTTGCATAAAACCATTCAAGGGTGGCCTAGATGGATGCAGCACCTTTAGCACCTTTAGCACCCATCATTTAAAACGTCATTGCTCAAAATACAGACATCCATCTTTTGGCAGTTCTATACAGTCAAGAAGCGAGGACTTGGGCTTTCATTGCCGCATTGAGCCAGGAAGAATCTGAAACAAAAGAAAAACATAATTAACTACCACCACCAACACCACCACTTTTATGAAAAAGTACCTTATTTTGCATGTCTGTGTACAAAACTACTTATGTGGCAGGAATAAAGATTTATTGCACTTCGTAATATTTTTATATAAAATTAAGTCCGTTGGAAACATGACTTATTTTTAATTGAAAAATTTAATGTTTAGCATTTTAATAAAATATTTGAAAAAAATGCGGCACAGAAATTTTCATATTTTCCATGCACAGACTTTGGTAGACTTTTAACATGCTATAAAGTATTGTTTTACTTGTATGAAAATGCTAGAAAAAAATTCTGTGAGAATTTTGTGAGATTCTGAAGACAAACCTTGAAGGAAGATGGCTTCGGCGACGAGGTCCCATCGAGTGACCAGCCAGATCACCTGATTTAAACCCCATGTGATTTCTAGCTTCGGGCTTATTTGCGTGACAAACTACACTCCTGGTTTCATCTATCCAAATGTGAATGCCCTTGGCCGCAGAATAGATGAACAACTGAAAAGGCTCCCACTCGATATGTTTAGAGGAACAATAAAGAGTGTCACGGAGAGAATCCACAAATGTATCATAGTGGATGGAGAACTCTTTTAAATATTAAATTACAATTTAACAATATTTGTAGGACTAAAATTCTTATAGACTTTTCGCTTGATTTGTTTCATCATTTGAACACGTATCTGTATAATGTTATTAACTAAATAGTTGTATGTATAAAATCTTTAAAGACTTTTCTCCCACCATATATATATATATATATGCGCCTCGGTGGTGTAGTGGTTAGCGTCGCTGACTACGAATCCATCGGCCACGGGTTCGAGACCCGACGGCAGCCGGCGCGCAGCAAAACCCAGCTGTTCATCCTTCCACACAATAAAGAAAGTGGTTGGTAGATAAATGGGTACCCTAGGTGGCCTAGTGGTTAAGATGCTGGGCTGCTGATGGGGCGTGGTTCGGATTCCACGTTAAAATGTAGGTCTAAGGTGGAGTGAAAAGCTTGACCTTCGTCAGAATGAACAATTCGGGCGGAAGCTAACCAAAAGTTATATATATATATATATATATATATATATATGAACTTGTGTAAACAGACGTTCGCGCATTATTATTATCATTATCATTATTATTATTATTTTACTCTCATTTGTGTTGTTATTATTACTGATATTATTAACGAATAATATCAATTACTAGTCGATAGATTTTACATATTATTGGTGCATTCTAAGACCTGTTTCTGGATAATATTGATGTGCTGATTTCAAAAATCACCTTAGATTTTGTCCATCACATCAGGTTTTCGTGCAATGCAATATGCCTCTTTTGGGTGATCTATGAAGGGCGCTTATCAAAATTGATGATTTTTGAGACCTGTTAACAGCTGTTTTGCTGTTAAAATTTTATCAGTAACTCAATGACCGAAACGGAGGCAAGAGCTTGGAATGCTTTTGTGGCAGTAGTTAAGAACTTCCTAGGAAACAAAAAGTCTGAAAATTATAAAGATCTTGTAAAGGAATTACTTGTAAACTTTCAGCAGTTGGGTTGCAACATGAGCATTAAAGTTCACTATCTCAACAGTCATCTGGATAAATTTCCAGAAAATCTTGGTGATGTTAGTGAAGAGCAAGGTGAAAGGTTCCACCAAGATATCAAAGTGATGGAAGAACGATACCAAGGAAGATGGGATACCCATATGATGGCTGACTACTGCTGGAGCTTGCAAAGAGATTGTCTTGACATCTCTCATTCTAGGAAGTCCTATAAGAGAAAATTTATCATCACTGAAAAGTAAGAAAACAAGAAAAAGACAATGTTAAGAAAACTGGTCCCGTGCTTGCTTTAATATGGATTCATTTTTTGCTTATTTAAACACTTTTAATCACTTTATGTGTCAATATGACCATTGTATATTAAAGTTCACTCCCTGCACAATTGTTTACTTTTCCATGCTGATTCTGAGTATGTAAAAACTTATTTTTTGAAAAGAAAAAAAATTGGGCATAACCCTGCCAAAATGCGATATCTCCAAAATATCCATATTTGATTGCTCGAAAACCTGACGTGATAGGCAAAAACTAAGGTGATTTTTTAAATCAGCACACCAAAGTTACCTAAAAACAGGTGTTAGAATTAAATCAGCAAAATTGGTGTTGAGCAGTGTTATACATGTAACATGAATTAAGGTCGAGTGACAAGGTTGACCTTCGTCAGAATGAACAATTCGGTCGGAACCAAAACCAAGCTTAACCAATTAAATTCAGTTATTTCAGATCATGTTCATAGACATCTATTTACAACTTTGAATGGCATTGCTCATCAACTGGCTCTATCTTGTAGGGGTTCTGTTCTTATTCGGCGATTGGTTGAAAACAAAAATTTCCCACTATATTCCAACCAAAAAACTTTTGTTGATAAAGCAACAAGCGCTTGTTAGACTGAACTTTGCTTGTATGTATCTTACCTTGAAAAAGATGTTTGCTTGACACAGAGCTGTATTTTGTGATGTAAAGACTTTCTGTACTGTGTCATGAGCCAAGTCATTGCTGCCGTAAGCGCGGTACTAGATATCTTGAGGCCAAAATTCAAACAGAATGGAACAGACGTGTTAATGTCGGAGCGTGAGGATGAATGTCTTCAGTTGGAATTGGTAAAGTTACAAAGAGTGAAGAACGTATGTCGATATATTAAGTGATGCTCTACTACCGAGTGTCAGAGCCTATTTTATTCCACATGGCGAACCATTTGATTTAATACATGATAAGAGTCCTATACCTACACCTCTCGTGGTGCGTCAATGGATTGATAACAGCGATGACATAATAACAGTCGATTGCCCTCACATTATTTTTCGATAAACTCGAAATAATGTGAAAAAAGCAATGTCAAAAGCTAAAACCTTTTCCGAAATGTTTAATATTAAGGACACTGCCTAAACGGAAGTACAGTAGTCAATGTCGGATTGCATGGTTCGTTGCTGAACTTGAGTGTAATTATCGAAAAAACAATGAGCTATGTCGAATTTAAGATACTACTGTCGATTTAGATTTTCAAATATCGCCTTGAAAAGAAATGTCGAAAGTGAAAACAAAATATTGAATATGGATTATTTGTGTCGAAACCTTTCAAAATTTATCCAAATTCAATCGAAAAAAGCTGTATATATGTTCACTCTCAAGCATGATCACGCACGATTTTGCATAATCCTAAATTAACTCAATCAGGATTCATATATATATATATATATATATATATATATATATATATATATATATATATACATATATATATACACAAAACGGTGACGGTGACCGTAAATCGTTTGTTGTTTACGTTCGTTGCAAATGAAAAGGAGCTGAAAATTGGAAACGGTGAATAGGTTTCATTTTAATCTAATGAGTTTGGTGTTACTATGCAACATTCACACATTCAATACGTTTTCCATTTCTCACAAAATTGATCATCTTGACCTGACATCATATTCCTTTTATCCTTCGCATTATCATTCATAGTAACAAACTAAATTTACTGTTTCTTATATATTTACAGTAACATATTCCCATACGTACATACTGAACAGTAAACATTTTCATGATCGTATTACATTTATGAAACTGTCAACTTTTCTTTCCCTCTTTTATCGCATCTTATCCTCGATGGAAAAGGTTCATAACATTCCAAATTCTCCATCGATCATCGAAATATCTTTATTTATAACAGTACACACACACACACACACACACACACACACACACACTATCTATCTATATATATATATATATATATATATATATATATATATACCATTCCTTTCAACCTTTCAAATGTTCCGTGCGATGATTCCTCATTTCACGAAGGTCAAGCTTGTCGATCCTCCTCTCGAGTTGGCCTGGTGAAGTAGAGAGTTAGTTTCTTGTACTCTCCACCTCACATAGCCAGGTACGCCAGGCTCATCGGGGATTGTTCTGAGCCAGGCGTCTAATCTTCTTTTGAAGATGTCAACCGCAACACCACTCATGTTCCTTAGTTCTTTGGGCAGCTGATTAAACAATCTTAGTATTCTCACAACAAAACTATTTTCTTTCAGGGTTAAGGATGTTCCGTCTCTAGCCTTTAATTTGGGAACACGATATAGTCTTCTTTTTCTACTTTCCACTGTTGTTTGGGGAGTTACAAGGTTCAGAGTAAGATTAGGGACTAGTTCCTCCATTATTTTCCAAATGTAAATAATGGTGTATCTCTCTCTCTTCTTCTTTCCAGTGAATATAGGTTTAATTCGTAACCTTTCCCAGTAATTTAGTTCTTTGCACCCATTGATCTTGGCTGTGAAGCTTCCCTGAATCCCTTCTAGCTGTCTAATGGCTTCTTTTTTATATGGGGATGTTAGGACCGAGCAGTATTCCAATTTGGTTATGATCAGTGTTTTCAGTAGAGGAATCATTATATTCCTATGCCTTCGTTTAAAGGTTCTCAGTATCTGCCCAGTTATTCTCTTGCTCTGTTTACTCCTATCTTATTTTGTGTTTCAAATTTCGCATCATCAGTCATTACAACTCCTAAATCTTTTGCTTTAGAATTTCTCTGAATTTCCTGTCCAGTTTGGGGTGTAGTATTTCATGGATTTTAGGTCCTCCCTTTTTCCGTACCTTAACAGTTGAAATTTCTTAGTGTTGAACTTCATATTGTTGTCTTCCGTCCACTTGTAGATTCTGTTCATGTCTGTTTGTAGAGATCCTATATTCTCTGGGTTCCTTATTTTTCTACATTCTTTGTGTCATCGGCAAAGAATGTTACTGTGCTGTCTCTGGTAACGTCCTCATCTATGTCAGTTAGCATGATTATGAAGAGTAAAGGAGCTAATACTTTTCCTTGTGGTACTGAGCTGAGGACCTCTGATTACTAGTGTGTATATATATATATATATATATATATATATATATATATAAACCTTCGTTTGGCTTCCGCCCGAATTGTTCATTCTGACTAAGGTCAAGCTTTTTGCCCCACCTTAGACCAAGAGCATAACGTAGAATCCGAGCCACGATCCACTACCGGGTGGTTAGAAATTGCAAAGTCCTTCCCCGGATGCTATCTCACAACCTTCTGATCAGCATCCCAGAGTCCTAACTACTAAGACACCCAGGTAACCCATTTATCTACCAACTAATTTTTTGTATAAAAGGATGAATACCTGGTTGAACTGAACGCCGTCTTCTGTCGCTGGGAATCAACCCGGAGACTGATTCGTAGTCAGTGATGCTGACCACTACACCACCAAGGTGCATATACTCGTATATACAGTATATATACTGTATACATATATATATATATATATACACATATATATATGTGTGTGCGCGTGTGTGTGCGTGTGTGTGTATGTGTGTTTTGAAAGATAAATGGGTACCCTGGGTGGCTTAGTGGTTAAGACGCTGGGCTGCTGATCGGGAGGTCGTGAGAGCGATTCCGGGCAAGGATTTTGTAATTTCTGACTACCTGTGGTGCTTCGTGATTCGGATTCTACGTTAAGCTGTAGGTCCAAGTTCGAACAAGCTTGATCTTCGTCAGAATGAACAATTCGGGCAGAAGCAAACACGAAGGTTACCCAACCAAAGTGTGTATACCCTTTGGTTACCTTTGGTTAGCTCCCGCCCGAATTGTTCATTCTGACGAAGGTCAAGCTTTTCACTTCACCTTAGACGTACAGTTTAACGTGGAATCCGAACCGCGCCTCACTAGCAGCCCAGCGTCTTAACCACTAGGCCACCCAGGGTACCCATTTATCTACCAACCACTTCCTTTATTGTGTGGAAGGATGAACAGCTGGGTTTTGCTGCGCGCCGGCTGCCGTCACCGGGTCTCGATCCCGAGGCCGATGGATTCGCAGTCAGCGACTAACCACTACACCACCATATATATGTTACGCCCAAACATCGAAATTGCTCAGTGAGCGAAAAAAACAGCCACAACGCGTTGTGGATGCACCTAAGTGACCACACACCGATGTTAGATATTTTTTCGCTTCATGGCCGTTCTCAAACAATCATAACGCGTTGTGGAAGATTCGGATATGACCACAACGCGTTGTGGACGATTTGAAACGACCACACACCGATGTCTTTCATCATACTCTATTTAAATACGACTTATATTTATCGACGTATTCACCGATTAAACTAATTAATGACGTAAAACTCTTTTAATGATGTAAACAACAGACATAAGGTCATTATCATTGTAATGGTAATTAATTATAATTAATTACTAATCTCTTGTAATGATAATGATAATGGTAATGAAAGGTCTGTAATGAATCATTACACATCATTACATTTTCATTACAGTGTAATTTCAATATATATATATATATATATATATATATATATATATATATATATATATATATATATATATATATCTCAGGTCATCCCATAAATCATGTCGTTTTTTACGATAGATTAAATTTAAACTAGTTCTACTCGGTTTAAGCATAAATTTTCCGAAGGTTATATCTAAGAGGAGATCTATCGTGTTTCGTTACATACTTTACAGACCTTGACCAGTGAAGACGTGTGTTTTGCTTTATGTGAACCCCTCATAAACATGGCGGTATCAGAAGAGCATATCAGGCAAATAATGCTTTACGAGTTCAAAAAAGGAAATAGTGCTACTGAAGCAACGCGAAACATTCAGGAAGTTTATGGCAACGATATTCTGCATGTGAGGAAATGTCAAAGATGGTTTCAAGAGTTTAGGAATGGTGACTGCTGTTTGACAGATGCAGCACGCTCTGGACACCCTGCTGAGTTTGATGATGACCTGCTGTTAGCCGCACTTGAAGAGGACTGTTCAACAACTGTCGAAGAATTGGCCCAGAAACTCAATTCATCCCCGTCCACCATCCATCGACATTTGCAACAACTCAGGAAAGTGCCTAAGTTAGGAAAATGGGTGCCACATGAATTGTCGGTCGACAATCTGAGGGTGCGGGTAAACATTAGCACAGCTCTTCATTCCCGTGAACTCCAAGATCCGTTTTTGCACCGTTTAGTGACTGGTGATGAAAAGTGGATATTGTACCAGAATGTTAAGCGCCGTCGACAGTGGGTTTGTGCCGGAGAACCAGCGATACCACAGCCAAAACCAAATCTTCACCCTAGGAAGGTGTTGCTTAGTGTTTGGTGGGATAAAGGTGGAACCTTATCACACAACCAGACAATCACCGCTCAAGTCTATTGTCAACAACTGATCGATTGAACACTGCACTAAAAGTAGAGACCTTCTTTGGTTAATCGGAAAGGAATCGTGTTCCACCACGACAACGCACATCCTCATACCGCTCGGATCACTTCTGCAGGAATTGAGGAGCTTGGGTGGGAAAAACTTCCACATCCTCCATATTTTCCAGACCTTGCGCCTTCAGATTATCATCTCTTCAGGAGTCTGCAAAACTATCTTGACGAGAAACAGTATACTTCTTTAGATGACCTGCACACCAGTCTTTGTACGTTTTTTGCCTCAAAACCGCCTGAATTTTATAAACATGGCATTGAAAAGCTTGTAGGACGTTGGCAGAGTGTCATTGATTCCGATGGAAAATATATACTAGACTAAAAAGTTTCAGTTGAGTTTTTGTTTGTCCTTCAAATTCCGATCTAAAAAACGACATTACTTATGGGATGACGTGATATATATATATATATATATATATATATAAGCAAAGAACCACAGGGAAAAGGAAAAGGAAACACGAAATCCGAGCGCTTTCATGATATATTCACATCTTCAGGGACAAGAAAGAAATAGGCAGAATTTACCAAGTAAATGAGTTAAATACACGAGCGAAAAAATTCCCCAATAGGCAACTCAATTTAAAAAACAATAAAACAATCTAAAGATTTTTTCCCAATAGATAACTTAATCTAAAGGCTACTAAATTATTGAATACATAAAAACTATATAAAGGAAATTAGACAATTAACATGTACACCAAAAAAAAATTATTATAACAGTTATTAGAAATAGTATTTAATTAAAACAGGCAATTAAGTGGCAAGAATCTAAGGAAACAAAAGACATGGTGCAATCGTCGTCACGTGCTCCTTCCAGAATATTCCGTTACCTATTGGGGAAGCGAAGAATTCTCCAATCGGCACCTCAGTCTAAAAACAATCTAAAAAATTTTTCGCAATAGATAACCTGTTCAAAAGTCTACTGAACTATCAAGTAGTACGTAAAGACTATATAAAAGAAATAATACAATTAAAATGTACACATAAAAATGTTAACAATTATTAAAATAATATTTATTTAATTAAAGCAAACAATTAAGTTGCAAAAAGTTGCAAAAAGCCTTAGCTATTTCTACATAGTCCACATCCTTTCTAGCTGCTGAAAAATTTATTCCGTATCCAAGAGCCGTAACTATATTTTCATTTAACACTTTATTTGATAGATTTATCACAAATCCGGGGTTAGCATCCTTTGTCCAATCACTTCTTTGTTTGAGAAAGGCCATTTAGCGAAAAAATATCTAACATCGGTGTGTGGTCACTTAGGTGCATCCACAACGCGTTGTGGATGTTTTTTTCGCTCACTGAGCGATTTCGATGTTTGGGCGTAACATATACGTATACACACTGTATATTAAGGCGGAGTGAAACCAGCCAAAAGTTTTCTTTCCCTTTAGGCACACTAAAATTATCATATATCGTGGTTTTAACTAGGAAACACAAAGAAAACTGAAATAATATCCTAGAGTATCCTGAAGTGCCCCATTTTTGCCAAAATATGAAATGGGTGTCTTAACTGCGTTTACGGTGGTTTATTACTGATTCTTGGCTATGTTGTTGGGGAAACAAATAGATATAACCAACACAAAACTTAAAAATATATCTTCTGCAAATAATTTTCTGGTTATTTAATGATTTTCTATTTGCTTTTTCTTTCCTGAATTAATGATATTCTCGAATTTAGTGTTTTGTTGCAAGGAATATGAAGAAACAAGGAAAGAAAAATAACTAGGGAGTTGGGGTGTGAAGGGAGATCTGGGGTTCGCGAAGGCGAAGGATTGGTCACGGGCATGGCTGGCTATCTGCCGTTAACCAGAGAAGGAATCGGTCGGCCAGTCGACCACAGCGGAGATTGCGGGGTCGAGTCGGCCGAGCGAGACCGGAGGGGATCACGGCAGCTAGGGGAACGTCGTGGGCTCAGAGGGTGAGGGGTTTCTTCATGGGCTTCTGAATTCGGGCTAGGCGGGGACGCTTTATTTTCCATAGTGGCACCTCCCCGCCTGTCTGGGGTCTCCCAGCGGACCCTGGGTGGCAATAAGGGGTACCAAAAGGATCGGGCAGGTGGGGGGGAAGACGCACTCAGGGTGGCTGACAAGGAGGTGGCCGGGGGTGTTGGGGGGGCAGGTACTGTGGCGATGGAGGGAGATGAACCAGAGTGTTCTCGTGGAGGGGTGGAAAAAATGGCACTAGGAGGCAAGAGCAGATCCATAAGATGCATTGGCGCGGCCGAGCTCCCCTTGGCCACACTATGTAGTTGCGCCAGTGCCGCATCCACTGGATCCTCGGGGGAGAGGATATTTTCCAGATTCGATCTTGTCGTGGGAGGCGGGTCATGTAACTCGGCTACTATTGTCAGAGTCTGTGGGAGTAGATTGGAGGGACTTCTGCGGTGGGGTGATATGGTCCTCGTAGACGAACTAAGGGGTGTAAGGGTCCGAGCCGTCTTCTTAGATCTGGGGGAAGCGGGAGAAGCCTGTTGAAAGGCCGGAGATTCTGGCGACTCGCTCCGGCGTCTCCACCTCGTCGGCTTACCCCGGACGTTAGTTTCGGGTGTGTGCAGAGAGTGCTGGGAGGGTAGGGTTCGAGGTGGACGGAGCCTGGGTGTCCTGGTCACAAATTCCTGGGGAATTTTTAGCAGGTGAGGTGCGTGAAGAGGAGGGATGGTGGGGGGACAGGAGGTCGTAGGATCCAGCGAGGACTCCCTTTGGGAGGGATGGGAAGCAGTGTTCGAAGGGGGTTTCAGCGGCAGACCAGGGCGGCGTGCCGAGTGGACAGAGCTGGGGGCAGCGGCGTAAGATACCCCCGGCCTTACCTCCCGACTCCGCACCCTGTCTCGCGCCTCTCAAAGGCTAAGGAAGTCCGCTATCTGCAGGCCTTGGACCTCCTCAAACTTGAAGAAAAGGCATTCGCTGGATGAAGAGGGGTATGCGCCTTCGCAAATGGAGCATTTGGGTGTGTTGGGGTACTTGTCTGGGTGAGCGACTTCTCCGCAACGAACACACAGTTGGTGCGGTTGTCGGCAAACTGAACTGACGTGTCCGAACTTGTTGCATTTAAAGCAACGGGTCAGGTCTGGGATGTATGGGCGGACAGTGAACTCGCACGACGTGCAGTCTCCCATACCCCATACAATATGGTCGGGATGGACTAAGTAGGCGCGGGGTGGGGGAGGGGTGCTTTCCTGTCGGGATGTGAAGCGATGGATCTTAGTGACCCTATTGGGCGAGATCCTCCAGGAGCACGTTCACTGTGATCGATAATAGGCGGGTGGCATAAATAGTGCCCTGACTCTGGTTCAGGCGAGGGTGTGGCGAGACGGACACCGAGCATCCAAAGACCTCAGTGAGGGAGAGTAGGGCTTTCGTCTCTGCGGCTGAGCGTGATTTTATGAGGAGGAAGCCATCCCTCTTTGGTCGCACATCATAGCGGCTGGAGTTGCTGCAGGCTCGGATCGCCTGAAACGTCCGTTCAGAGTTGGTCGGAAGGAACCCAGGGGTAGGCCGGATTACTAGGAATTTGTGGATACTTGGAAGGGATAGGGAGGCTGTAGAATCGAAGTGGACTGGGATATCCAACGGTCGATAGGATGGACGTGAATGCCGACTTCCCCGTCCTCCGCGAGGCTCTCTCCGTTGGGAGGCGGGCCGACGGCGGGTGAGGGGGGTCATACGGGAAGAGCAAGAACCCGGGTTTTGGAGGCAATTCTTGGGTGGAACTTCACTTGCCCGAAGGCGGCTGAGGTGGGCTGGGGCGAGACTCCTGCTCCAGAGGGTGTATGTCCAAGGGCATGTTAAAGGTACAGGCTGGGGTCGGTAACGGAAGAGGGGGGGTGCAAGTGTTCCGCTGCTGGAGGAGGGGCGACCTCCTCAAGACGTGGTCTTCCAGTGGTAGAGGACTCGGGGGTCTGGTTGCCCACCATCCGAGTTGTAGGACAAGAAGTAATAGTTCCCCTATGTTATTAATGTTGGAGAACACGGACCCAGGGGACGCAACCGCAGGGGGCGGGGTACCTCGTCTCCAGGGGACACACTGTCGGTTTAAAAACGGGGCCCCGTGATGTGAAAGTTTGCCCCCAAATGGTGCAAAGACTACGTAAATACAACGTTGTATCCTGGTTGAATCTTGTTCATATCAGAAACTGATGTTGTACTGACGTAGTCACAACGTAAAACTTAAACGTTATACTGCAACGTTGATACAACGTTACATAATGACGTTGTATAGCCTACACGTGAAGTACAAATAAACTTCTGTCGTAATTTTTTGTACGTAGCATAGACGTTGTCTGCACATAGGGTTTTACATCCATAACATACAGTTTCGTATTACACTATTCTTTGTTACAAAATTGTACTAATTCAAATATGGCACCTCTGTTGGACCAAATTCTATCCTTGAGATGTCAAGACAACGTTGTATCTACGTAAAGTTTACGTAATATTACAACGTTATGAAGACGTAATTGAGACCACACAAATTTACGTTGTATCTGCGTCACACTGATAAAATGCAACCTTGTGACAACGTCATATCTACGTATAATTGTTAGTTGGGTTTATTCTGGAAGAAAGTTCTCTGGACAGACGAGACCAAAATTGAATTATTCAGGAACAACGAGCAACGGTACGTTTGGTGAATATCAAATACTACATTCGAAAAAAAAATCCTTCCTTCTGCTAAACATGGTGGTGGTAGTTTGCTTCTTTGGGGATGCTTTAGTGCTTCTGGTTCAGGAAAACTTGTCATCAATGGAATCTTGAATTCGAAGAAATATGAAATTTTAGAAAAAACTGTATTGCCTTCAGTTTGGGAGTTGTGAATGGATCACAACTGAATACTGCAACAAGATAATGTTTCAAAACATAAAAGTAAGAGCACCATGAAATGGCTTCAACAAAAGAATTTCAAGCTTCTCGAGTGTCCCATTCAAAGCACAGATCTCAATTTAATCAAGAATTTCGGAAACCTTTTGAATCTGAATGAATTGCAACAATTTTCTTTAGAGAAATGGGCTAATATTTCTAGTGAAATATGTCGAAACCTTGTAGAAAAATACCCAAAATGAATATTTTATGTTATTCAAGGTAAAGGTGGGCACACAAAATATTAAATATTTTTTTAAGTAACTGTACAAAAACTTTTGCAATTTAACTTTTTTTATTTTCTTCTAAAAAAGTTAAAATGCGAAAGTTTTTGTATAGTTACTTAAAAAATTATTTATAATGTTTTACATTATATGCTGAAGTTAATAATTTTTTATTTGTTAAATTTTTCCAAACGAACGGTAAACTTTTCATAACTATTCTGTGCATGGTCCAAATATAATGACGAATATAACTGAAATATTTCACTGTACAAATACTTATGAGGGCCACTGTATATACTGTATAATTGACCAGTCGGGAGATTATTTTCTTTAAATGCATTATTAACATTTTAGAATTTACCAATAATCTGCCTATTAACCATTAAATTAATCGGTTCAAAAACGCAGTTTAATTATTTGCGCACAATTTGTCATCGTAAATGAAACAACGAACATGGAGTGCCAATGAAAGTGCCAAGTTGTAAGCCATTAATATAAAAACGATGCGGTAATTATATATAGTAATTATATGATGCTTAATTAATTGCTAAAGAAGAATCAATTTATTTTTGAATGCCATAAAATTAGAAAGTTAATTACTTCTGCTGCCAAATGTTTATTTGGGAACTGAGTTTGTTAATATGCGGTGGGAGAAACGGGCGATGAACGAAGGTTTATTAAGGTTCCGCTATCCAACTGCCACAGAGATTTTGTTCATCGCTCCGAAAAAATTAAATTGGCGATTAATTAATTTAGTAATCAATTGTAAAATCGTAGTGGCGGCAATATATGTTAATATAGATATGGATAGATAGATACACTGAAAAAAACTATTGTTAGGCTTCTATTTTAATTAAAAATCATGTTTCAAGTTAATTACATGATTTTAAAAGTTAAAAAAGTTTATTTCCACTTAAATAAAACTAAGTTAATTAGAAAATTAGCTTAACAATTGTTTCAGTGTAGGGGAAGGTGGGGCATCTTGGGACCCTTAAAGAAATTACAGTTTTGTAGGCATATAGGATGAGTATTTGGACCCATTAAACACAAAAACATTTAGCTTCACCTTCTGGCTTCCATTCTGTATCACTTTTTATAGCGTTCTAGTTTTGCATAAGGTGTAACTGGAATTTGAGAAAGCCGATGCAATTTTTGGTTAAAAAAATCCTGGGGCAACCCGGAACTCGGGATTCCTTTTCGCCTCCTTTACCAAATTTCAGTACCACGCAGTCTGATGAAATTTCAGACGACGATACGTGAAAATGAAACACTGATCCATAAGTAACCTACACACAAAAAGCAACAAAATAAGTTCTTACAGCTTTGAAATTATGAATCAAGGAGAAATTCGCTGATGATAGATCAAATGGAGAAAAAATGAGACTTTCGAATTTTTGCTGAGCTGCGTGGTGCAACCCGCTCCTTACCACTGTTTCAAGGCCACTGATCAGTGTCGGCACCGAAGGAGATAGAGTGAAGCTAGATGTCAGCACTAGTTTGGGCTGTAGGTGGGGTGTTCCGAGTTGTCCCGGGGTCCAGAGTTGCCCAACCTTACCCTGCAATGATAAATATCAGATGGATATATATATTAGGGTGGCTCTTATCCATATGGTGAAATTTCAGAACAGAGCAATGTTACGCCTGACCCCGCCAAATGGTTCCTTTTTATGAAAAAGTATCCTATGTGAAATTTGAACAGATGTTAATATTTAGAAGTGGCTCAAAGCCGTCAAAATTTATACACTCTAGCACCCCTCCAGACATAGGCCAAGTGTGTTGGCCGTTTAAGTTATTTGTCTAGGAAATTAAGTATATTTGCATTATTATAAAGAAAGATCATTGTACAAAAATGTAATTACATAATTTCAAAACAGTGTAGAAGGGACATTTGGTTATAACAGAATCGCACATCACGACTTCATCAGCAGCGTTAATTTCTTCACGTCAGGAATGTTTGCCCGGCTTTGCTCAATAACTTGGAGGGCATATTGCAGCTGCTCTTCATTTCGAAATCGCCCTGACCGCGTCGCGTCTTGTATCAGGGCAACGCCTCGCTCTGCATGGTCGTTGGTCGTTGCTAAAGAGCGAACGGTTGCTTGGGCAGCCTTGAAGTCATCCGTGTCATTCCATGTACCAGGGTCTTCGTTCAGGAATGTATCCGGCATGCCTAGCGTCGCGAACAGTTTTCTGCTTTCCTTTGACACAAAACTGGCGAGCGTTTTTTGTTCCACCGTCGCCAGATCCACGAACGCCCGTTTTGGTGGGTCGTCCTCTCCGTCCTTCTCTGCTGAAATTTTCAGAATGGCCTGCTTTGTGGTTGAATCCACCTCTGGATCAAAGAGGCTTAGAAGAATCAAATCCTCCGACAGGTACCATAGGTGGCCGGTCAACTTGCGTGATGTAGCTGCCAGAAACCAGGCCTTGAGGTAAACCTTTGCAAGAAAGATGTTAAAATCTCTCAGTCCCTTAGCTTCCCTCGCTGTCAGATGAAACTGAGACCGGAACATCCAAACTTTGAGGCTGTAAATGGCTTTTTCCATCCAGCAAGCAAGATGCATAGGCCCAGGAGCTCGAAACATCTTCCCACGTGAAGGTGTGCTTCCGAGGAAGATCAGCATAAGGTTGAGTAGCTCGCGATAGTCATCTCGGGGTTGGTGTTCCAACAGCTGCTGCTCACTGAACGCAATGACCTCGTTCCGGACATCGGCGAGCTCTAATGCAGCGAAGTCGTCCGAGAAGGCGTCCTCGTACCTTTCTTGGTCAATGGATGGCCATTGTGCTTGGAACCGCTTGAACATGAGGATTTCCGGTGCACTGTTGGGGCCCAAGCAAGCACCAGGATATGGTGTCGACAGGCAAAATGCAGAAGACGCCGGCCCAGTAGGAGCTTGAGAATTACGCAGGCTCCTGACGATCAACCGGTGTTGGAGTTAGTTGTGTCAAAGCACATGGCACGGATAAAGTTTTCTAGCCCCCATTGGCGAATGGCGTTGTACACAGCTCGGACCATAGCTTTGCCGGTCCGATTGGGTATCTTCGGAATCTTCAGCAGCTTCTTCTCTCCCATTGTCGAGACTAGAATAGCCAGCCTATCCACCTTCATATTCCCTGTGAGATCAGGCATGAGCTTGCTATCCCAGTGGACTGTAAGGGGTGTGTCTGGTTTGAACGCCTCTTTGATGCTGGAAGCGGCTGCTTCTCGGTGTTGTTGACGTTGACGTTGGATGGTTGACCTGTTCAGAGCAAGCTCTTATGGGTCTTGTCCAAGGGCTCTGGAAGCCTCGAAGATGATCATCATAGTAGCTCTGTCACTTAAACCATTTCGATCAAGCATAGCGGCCAGTTGGGGTGAAATGACAGGTTTGCGTCCTCGTTTTCGTGGCATAGAGGCACTACCCGCACTACTTGTGCTGGGACCTGGTTCTTGATACAGATCTTCTTCTGAGTCAGTGCTGCTCTCCAGCTCCGTTTTTACCAACAAGGCTTCTTTGTCAAGTTGTGATCGATGACGTCTCCTCATCAGTTTTTCTTCCTTCTCCTGCTTCTGCTGTTGTTGGAGCAGCACCTTGTCAACTCACCCCAGGGAGCCAGGTCGTCCCTTCTTCCGCTGAGATTTAAGAAAAAGCTTGTCTTCTTGATGAGCTCCATGGCGTAAGCGTGTGCTACGTTAAAAAGTTCCTCGACTTTGGCTAAGTACCAGGCTTCATTAGCTTGTTGGGTGTGGGTTCGACGGCTTTTGTTCTTTTTCAGCCCCTTCCACTCGAAGAAGAGTTGCTCAAGCTTTTTGATCGAATCCTGGCTATGTTTGGTTGGGATTCTGGCGCGAGACCAGAACTCTTCGAATCGCTCGATGGTCCAAGTTGCTGATCGGATTTCTTCTTTGAGAACAATATGGCGATGCAAGAAGTGGCCAAGAACTTCCTTCCCCGAAGGGAGTTTACTTCCTTCGATCCCGTCCGCGGGGCTAACCAGAAAATCGTGGGAGCGCGTTGCCATCATGCATAAAACCTGTAAGCAAAGAAAAGGAAACAGGTCATGAGGTCACAAATAGGGGCCAAACTTTGAAGCCCTTGAGCCACCTCTAAATATTATTCAATCTGGCTCATATTTGACTCATCTTAGTTTTTACCAAAATGGAACCACCTGAGAAGGTCAGAGGTAGAATTTTCAAAAATGTCAAAATAAGGGCCACCCTAATATATATATATATATACCTTTGGTACCTTTGGTTAGCTTCCGCCCGAAATGTTCATTCTGACGAAGGTCAAGCTTTTCACTCCACCTTAGACCTACAGTTTAACGTGGAATCCGAACCACGCCCCATCAGCAGCCCAGCGTCTTAACCACTAGGTCACCTAGGGTACCCATTTATCTACCAACCACTTTCTTCATTGTGTGGAAGGATGAACAGCTGGGTTTTGCTGCGCGCCGGCTGCCGTCGGGTCTCGAACCCGGGGCCGATGGATTCGTAGTCAGCGACGCTAACCACTACACCACCGAGGCGCATATATATATATATATATATATATATATATATATATATATATATATATACCGGGTGCGGCAAAAATAACGCCCGTTTTAGTTTATTCTCTTTTATTGAAGGAAATAAATCAATTACAGCATTTTAAGAGAAATAATAAGGTTTTTAAGAAAAATACAGCATTTTAAGAAAAATAATTACTTTCTCAGTAAAAACGAAAAAATAACTGGAATTTAATTAATTTTGTGGTTGGCTCAATACACCTTCAAAAAATGTACTCTACATACATAGTATTTACTAACCTAATGATCATGTTCAAAATGCTCCCCTTGGTGTTCAATACAACACTGAACCCTACCAGCAACACTTCTACAAACCTTTTGACACATTTCTACGTTAATTGTAGTAAATTTTTCACGAATTGTTTGTCTTAATTCAGGAAGTGTTTTCGGTTTGACCTTGTAAACAAGATCTTTTAGTACACCCCACAAGAAAAAGTCAGGTGGTGTTAGGTCTGGCGATGGTGCTGGCCACTCAATTGCTCCACGTCGTCCTATCCCCCTCCCTTCGAAATTTAAATTTAACCATTCCCTAACGAGTAACCCATAGTGGGGTGGCGCACCATCCTGTTGAAAGTAAATTCCATTCTGATTTCTAACTCTCGGCCAGAATTCAGTTTGCAGCATTTGTAAATAATTATCTTGATTAACAGTACTATCAAAGAATATCGGGCCTATTATTCCCATGGAAGAGATGGCTGCCCAAACTGTCACTCCTGGTAGGTTAACGTCTTTTTCCAAGATAACATGTGGGTTAACATCGCTCCAGTACACACAATTATGGCGATTGATATGCCCGTTCAATTTGAATGTTGTCTCATCTGACCACCATATCTTATCAAGAAAGGTCTCATCTTCATTGACTTTATTCAGGAAATTTTCGCAAAACTCTAATCGTCTATCTGCATCTCCATCATGCAAGCTCTGTAACACGCGAGGGATGTAAGGCTTCATCTTGTTCTTCTTTAAGAGTCTACGGACACTTCTGTCACTGATACCCAACTCTGTAGAAAGACGTCTACTGGATTTTTGAGGAGTGTGCAACAATGATTCTCTTAATTCATCGGACTTTTCTAAGGTTGTTGCTGAAACTGGCCTCCCTGATCTTGTGGCATCACTTACGCTTCCGGTTCTTTCAAATTTCCTAATTAGACTTGTGATATTGCGGCTCTGCACTTGTCGAATGTTAAATTCTTCTGATAACAAACGAGCGGCTTTAGCTCCATTGTTATTGTTTTGGTAATAATGTTTAACTGCTTTCACTCTTTGTTCTCTCGTCAATCGCAAGGCCATATTTATTCAGAATTTCTGTAAAAATAAAAGAAACAAAATGATACAATATAAAACTAAAAAATTATACTGTATAAAACTATAAAGATACAATTATTAAAAGGGCGTTACTTTTGCCGCACCCGGTATTATATATACACACAGACATATATAATATACTGTGTGTGTATATATATATATATATTATATATATATATATATATATATATAATTCACAGAGCACTACAAAATTAAAATTACAACGGCTAGAAAAATAATGTGAATCATCTGGAGGAGCTTTCCGCAGCAGAAAAGCAAACATCATGCTCAAATTATGGAAGGGGCTAGTCCTACCAATAATTGAGTATTGCTCAATACTCACAAGCCCATACAAAAAACGAGATATTGCGAACATTGAAGCTATACAAAGGACTTTTGCGTCTAACATAAAAGAAACGGAAAGTGAAGACTACTAGTCTCGATTACAATCCCTGAAACTCTACTCTCTCGAAAGAAGGCGCGAACGGTACACAATAATATACATATGGAAAATACTTGAGGGCTTTGTCCCTAACCTTAGAAATGAAATAGAAACAAACTGGAATGAGAGAAGAGGCAGCTTTTGTACAGATCCAGCTGTTGTGGGACAGGGGGCCATGAAAACGAGGATGGAAAATACCCTCAGAATACGAGGCCGAAAGCTTTACAATGCCCTACCGCAAGAAGTAAGGAATCTCCAGCACACTGACCTAAATAACTTCAAGAACCAGCTGGACAGATTCCTGTGCAATTTCCCTGACCAGCCATGCGTGGCTGGCTACGAGAGACAGGAGGAGATCAGACAGAAATTCCCTCCTTCACCAAATCCCGCAAATGAGGCGGGATGCTGCAGAGGGATCGACCGCAGGTCGATCCTGAACCGTAAGTAAGTAGTATATACATATACACAAAATAAGATATCAGTAAACAGAGCAAAGAGAATAACTGGGAAGATACTGAGAACCTTTAAATGAAGGGATAGGAATATAATGATTCCTCTATTGAAAACACTGATCACACCCAAGTTGGAATACTGCTCGGTCCTAACATCCCCATATAAAAAAGAAGACATTAGACAGCTAGAAGGGACTGAGAAGCTTCACAGCCAAGATCAATGGGTGCAAAGAACTAAATTACTGGGAAAGGTTACGCGAATTAAACCTATATTTACTGGAAAGGAGAAGAGAGAGATACACCATTATTTACACTTGGAAAATAATGGAGAAACTAGCTCCTAATCTTACTCTAAGCCCTATAACTCCCCAAACAACAGTGGAAAGTAGAAAAGGAAGACTGTCTCGTGTTCCTAAATTCACGGCTAGACAGAGAACATCCTTGACCCTGAAAGAAAATAGTTTTGTTGTGAGAGGACCAAGACTGTTTAATCAGCTGCCCAAAGAACTAAGGAACACGAGTGGTGTTGCAGTGGGCAGCTTCAAAAGAAGATTAGACGCCTGGCTCAGGACAATCCCGATGAGCCGGGTACCTGGCTATGTGAGGTGGAGAGTACAAGAAACCAACTCTCTACTTCACCAGGCCAACTCGAGAGGAGGATCAACAAGCTTGACCTTCGTGAAATGAGAAATCATGGTGAGGAACATTTAAAAGGTTGAAAGATTGTTGCACACAGACCGTGCATGGAACAAGGAACTCTTGTGGGAAAATTAAATCCACTATAATCCGAATAATTAATGTTAAATGACAAATACTATAGTTTTTAGCTTTTCATGATGTTAGCCCGAAGTGTGCAACGGGTCATTCGAAAAGAGGACCCAAAATATAGCTTCCCTCACCAGCTATCTACTGAGCAGATAGGATCCAGCTTTGGAACAGGATCTAGAGTTTTGATCCTGTCCCAAAGTTCGAATTCTGCTGACCAACACGGAAGGCGGGCATCTCCTCTCTTGTTTAATTCTAATTCAAAAGCATGATTATGTTATATATCGTTATGCGTGTTATATATATATATATATATATATAATATATATATATATATATAATTATATATATATATATACAGTGCCCGCGAAAAGTATCCGATCACCCTTGAAATTTGTATTTTTTACATAAAAAACAATGTTTAAATGTATACTAACCTTATATTAGTATTTTGTCATCTGTCCTTTGGTTTGGATGACTTGTTCTAGACGTTTTGGCATGGATTTAATCAAGTTTTGACAAACTTCCACTGATATTTCCTTGCACCATACCTTTTTGATGGCCTCTTGTAATTTTTCGACTGAGCCAGTGTCGTGGCATTCAACCTTATTTTTTATTATTAGCCACAGATTTTCTATCGGATTGAGATCTGGACTATTACCAGGCCAATCCAAAATATCAAATTTATTGTCAGTAATCCATTTTGTCACTATTTTGGCCCTGTGACATGGTGCACCATCATGCATGTATGTTTTTGTCCTTTGGATTGCCATTGCCATTGGAAGTTTATCCTGTAGCATTGCTAAATACCGTGCACCATTCATAGTTGTGTTCTTCGGAAGAAAATATAAGTTTCCACGCCCATAGTAACCGAAACAACCCCAAACCATCACACTTGGAGGGTGTTTCATTGTCTTTAGGGTGTATTTAGGGTCCATCCTATTTGAGCCAATAGGCCGGCGAACCTTTTTGGACAACTTCTGAATGTCAAAAATGTCGACTCATCGCTAAATAAAACCTTCTTCCAGTCATCAACAGTCCAATGAATGTATTTTTTACAAAATGCGACACGTTTTTTACGCATTTTTTCATTAATGAACGGTTTCTTAGCAGCATGGCGAGATGGTAATCCGAGTTCTTTTTGGAGCAGCTCCTGGACAGTTCGTTCAGAAACACCAGATAACAAATTATTCATATTAAATTTTATTTCTTTCGCAGTTATTGTTGGGTTTTCAATACTAAACGTTTCATAAGTTTGTCTGTTCGCGAATTTGTTTTTTCTCGGTCTGCCAGATCGTTTTTTAGGGACTGGCGTGGTTAGGCCACCATTGTTCTTAGCCCGTGAAACCCATAAATTAACGGTACTTTGGGATATGTTTAATTCCTTAGCTATCTGTCTCTGTGATTTCCCACATGCATGCAAAGCAACAATAGCACCTCGACAATCACTCTTAAGTTGTTTTTTAGCACACATTATATATAAATTTTATTTACACCACTTTCTGTTAAAAAAAAAAAAAATATCAAGAAATTTACACAAACAGTGAAATCTGACAAATTTGAGACACAGCCACCCGCAACGAAAGCTACCAGAAACACTAATTTGAGAATGCGTTGAATAGCTCTCATATCAGCGAGCAACCTCAAAGTTACCAGATGTCGCTAGAACAAATAGAAAGTGAATTACGTGTCTCTGAATATCAAGGGAAAATATTGTATTTTCTTGAGTGATCGGATACTTTTCGCGGGCACTGTATATATGTGTGTGCCCATGTACTTTGTGTTAAATCTCAAAATAAGAGTTATCCTAATGTAAATATGAAACACTGTGAACTATAGTTAACTGTGGTCAATTGTAATTAACTATAATGATTTAATATGATGTAATTAATGTACTTTAATGAAACTGTAGTTAACGAGTTAACGATAATAAATGAATGTGAATTAATTGGTAATTATAATCATAGTTATAGTAAACAAAAATTACAATGTACTCAATGTCCGACCCGACATTATGTCTCCATTAGGAATGTATACGCGGCGATATTGTTATTATTTTTTTTATTATTATTTTTTCGTTGGGATAAATTTTTGATGTGCTTTCGACTTTGCCAAATAACACTGGGGAACAAATTTTAACTTTTTTTTTGTTTCTTGGACGTGAACAGATCGGTCTTATAGAATTTTTTCCGCTGATTCCGAATATAGCCGTAGAATTTCTCTATCACCCACGGTTACTGAGAAATTTGTATTTTAATATTTATTCAAAAAGTGTATAGAAGTTAGTAAAAATACTTCATAAAAATTATATTAGTGGCAGATTGGCATTTAAAATATTCTTCTTAAAACTTCTTTGTCACTGATTTTCTC
The DNA here is from genome assembly GCA_023014485.1 of Bathynomus jamesi. Classification (NCBI taxonomy): domain Eukaryota; kingdom Metazoa; phylum Arthropoda; class Malacostraca; order Isopoda; family Cirolanidae; genus Bathynomus; species Bathynomus jamesi. The sequence goes on along the minus strand of JAJOZX010000003.1, from coordinate 2,705,017 downwards.
TTGTAGTTTTCATTAGGAGCTTCTCGCATCAATGTCCAGCAGTAATAAGCTAACATTGCCGGATCCCACCTCCCTTGGTAGCGTTTCTCCATAGTAGCTATATCTTGGTGGAACCTTTCTCCATGCTCATCGCTTACGTCGCCGAGGTTTTCAGGGAAGAAATCTAAATGGGAGTGCAAGAAATGGATTTTTAGTGACATATTACATCCCAATAACCTATATGCTTCAATCATGTCCTGAACTATTTTTTCGTAGTTAGAGGCTTTGATGTTCCCTAGAAAATTTGTGACAACATTCTTCATGGCCTCCCATGCCACTTTTTCTTTTCTTCTCAAGGCATCATCAAACTTTTGATCTTTCATGAGCTCTCTGATTTGGGGACCAACAAAGATCCCTTCTTTTATCTTTGCATCGCGAAGTCGTGAAAACTTTTTCTTCAAATATTTGAATGCCTCATCTTCCTTGTTCATTGCTTTGACAAAATTTTTCATGATGCCAAGTTTGATGTGAAGTGGCGGTAAGTATATTTTCTTGGGGGTCAACTAAGGGCTCATGAGACACATTCTCCAGTCCTGGGATACATTTTTGACGAAGTGGCCAATCCTTTACAAAATAATGCGAATCTCTGGCTCTGCTGTCCCATTCACAAAGGAAGCAGCAGAACTTCGTATAACCGAGCTGCATTCCCAGAAGAAGCGCGACGACTTTTAAATCCCCACATATATACCAACGAAACTAGTCATAATTAATCTGCTGAAGGATGAGTTTCATATTTTCGTAAGATTCCTTCATGTGGACAGCGTGCCCTACAGGAATGGAAGGGTATTTATTTCCATTGTGAAGTAGTACAACCTTGAGGCTTAGCTTCGAAGAGTCAATAAATAAACGCCAATCTTCAGATTTGTGCTCATGACCGAGAGCTAACAGCAGTCCATTTACATTATTACAGTAGCATAAACCACCCGACGAGGAGAAATACTGCAGCAGATCTTTTTGGCGAGTGCGGAACGCCGATATGCTTGTATCTTTTGCTAGCAAATTCCATTCACGTAACCTGGAGCCCAATAATTCCGCTTTCTTTTTCTGAAGGTCCAAATCTCTCACGAGATCATTCAGCATAACCTGCGTTATCATACGTGGTTTATTTGATTCAGGTTGCTGAAAGTCTGTATCTTTAGTGTCATCAATTTCCATTGGTTCAACTTCAGACTCTTCATCCAGTGTCCATGACTTTGGGGGAGTTGGAATTGGGTTATCATCGTCATGTAGTACTGGTCTCATGGCAGATGCAAGATTTGGGTATTGAATTTTATGTTTATTTTTGGCAGAGAATCCTGAAACGTTAGTCATACAAAAATAGCAATCCGTTAGGTGATCCTTGGGCTCTCTCCAAATCATTGGTATGGCAAATGGCATAGATTTGCGGGTACCTTTAATCCAACCCCTAAGAGTGACGGCACAGGAAATGCATGAGATATGAGGTGCCCAGGATTTGTCTTGGTCGCCAACCTTACATCCAAAATAAAGTTCGTAAGCCTTCTTCACGAGTGGGGTCATCGTCTTCCTCTGTGCCATTATGGTCAGTTCTCCACACACGTAGCAAAATGTATCTCTGGGATTAATACAGTTTCGATTCATGCTGGCGGAAAATTATTGAAATCACGGAAAACTTTTTGGAATGAAAAACCAATTTTTTCTACTATGAAAAATTTTAAAATTTGAGCAAAACTTGAAAAAAAATTTGTTTTTATTAAAAATCTGTTTGTTTAAATAGCTATATTTTTTTAATGCAAAAAATACTATTAAATATAGTTAACCTGGAAAAAAAAGAAAGTAAAATTAAATTAGTACACTTAATTTTAACTAATATTTTGGGAAAACTCTGAGTAAATGGAAATATTATTTTCTCGAAAACTATGGGTGATAGAAACATTCTGAAACCATATTTGGAATCAGCATCAAAAGTTCTATAAGAAACACCAAATAGTTTTCAAGAAACAAAAATGTTGTTCCCTAGTGTAATTGGTGACTTGTTCTTTTAAAAATTTCTTAATAATTTTCTTAGATTTAGCTTAATAATGAATCCTGATTAAAAGTTGCAGTGTTCATGTTTTGTATACATTCTCTCTTCGTTACAAAAGATGAAGTCATGACTTGCCTAAGCATTTAATTGTAAATCTTAAACCTTTAATATTTACTCAAATGCATATCTTAGTATAAAGATGCATAGTTCAATTTCCGTTTCTAATTAACTCGGCGGATCAGGAAAACAGCAGAGCTGAAAATACGCAGTTTAAGATAAAAATATGGCTTCCTCTTCCTATATCCTGTTTATGTTTAACCATTGTCACCAAAAACATTTACTTTATTTTTAACTATTTTGCAAAAATAATACAGCCTCTTCAACATTTAATAATGATGATGTTAGTAGAATCGGGGTATATAAACCCCCATAATTTCTTCCATGTTCATTCAGAAGTAGACTCAAAGGCTGATCACTGCCTGTACATTTTAGCAGTAAATTACAGTAAGAAATATTCTTTATCTTCTCCTTCGAGCCTTGCTCTCTTCAGAGAACTCAGTCATTAAAATTTTCCGATACGTTATAAGAAGAATCCGGGAATCTTCAGAGAATTTAGTAAGCCTCCCAGACTCCTCCGAGCCACTATAGAAGAACACGGAGAGTAATATAGAAGAAACTACTGCAAGTAACACATCCGTTGCTGCCACCTAACTAGAACCCCCGTCGACTTCGAACCAACCCAGGCCATAGACGGAGGGGTTAACATACAGTGTGTGTATATATATATATATATATATATATATATATATCGTAAAGAACGACGCTTGTATAGGAGAATATTCCGCGCAAGATGAGAGCGAGAGAACGAAACAAATGAAAAAATGAGGTAACCACCCGGGAATCGAACCCGGGATCTTCCGATTGCCGGTCAGATATGATAACCATTACACCACGGGCCTCACTCAGTCAAATGCCGTAATTCCTCTACATATGCGCAGAAACCAATGCCCCAAGGGGGCACCTCCCGCATGCCGTACATTATATACATTTAAACTGCAAACACGCAGTATAATTAACGTAAAGAACGACGCTTGTATAGGAGAATAATCCGCGCAAGATGAGAGCGAGAGAACGAAACAAATGAAAAAATGAGGTAACCACCCTTGGGGCATTGGTTTCTGTGCGTATGTAGAGGAATTACGGCATTTGACTGAGTGAGGCCCGTGGTGTAATGGTTATCATATCTGACCGGCAATCGGAAGATCCCGGGTTCGATTCCCGGGTGGTTACCTCATTTTTTCATTTGTTTCGTTCTCTCGCTCTCATCTTGCGCGGAATATTCTCCTATACCAGCGTCGTTCTTTACGTTAATTATACTGCGTGTTTGCAGTTTAAGTGTATATATATATATATATATATATATATATATATATAATGATACTTGAGCCTTACTTGATATTTTCGAATGACGGTTTATGATCGACCTGCTGTCGGCATCTCTGGAACATCCCGCCTCATTTGCGGGGTTTGATGGAGGAGAGAGTTGGTTTCTCCCCCTGCCCCCGTAGCCAGTTACGGTGGCCGGTCAGGAACTTTGCGCAAGAAGCTGTTCAGTTAATTCTTGAAATTATTCAGATTGGTATTTTCCCTCTTCGTTTTCATGGTACCTTCTCCCAACGCAGTTGGAACAGTACAGAATCTGTCTCTTCTTTTATTCCAGTGTGTTTCTATTTCATTTCTAAAGTTTGGGACACATTCCTCGAGTACTTTCCATATGTACGTATATTATGGTGTATCGCTCACGTCTTCTTTCTAGGGAGTAAGGTTTCAGGATTTGCAGTCAAAGACCAGCAGTCTTTATCTTCGTTTCCTCTATCTCAGACGTGAAAGTCTTTTGTATTGCCTCTTTTTTTTTTATGTACAAAGCGCCCGCAAAAAAATGCCTCTCCCCGTATATAAGAAGGAGAGAGCCAAAATCAAGGTCTCTGAGGCCCACAATGACATTTTATTTCTTTTTTTTTAATAAAACTTGAAAGTATTGTGGAATGGATAAAATGCATGTATGTGTAGTGAAGAATAGAGGGAGAAGCGTGTGTGTTTGAGAGCATGCTGTACTGCTCACAGGGTAGATGAGACACGGAAAAAAATCAGCTAAGGAGGACAGTGACAAGAGAAACGGGAGTTCCAGCAATCCCTGTCTCCTGACTAACGTCCACCCTGGCGTACTTCCCTGGTCGTCTACAATCTCCTCTATAATCTTCTCTACAATCTCCTCCTCCTTGTAATGTCTCGTTTTCTGTATGGAGTTGTAAGTACTGAGCAATATTCAGTTGAAGGCAGGACTAAATTCTTCCATAAAATATAAGCATAATGTTTAATTTTCTGCTACTGAAGCTCTAGCTGATGTAATTTTAATGTTGTACTGTTCTCTGAATTCTGCATCCAATGACATTATTACTCCAAGATCACTGACTTGTGGGTTTAGTTTTCTCCATTTATCCTGTAGTATTTTGTATCCTACATTTTGTAGCTCCTTTTGGTTACTATTTCTTATAAGCTGGAATTTTTCTTCGTTGAACTTCATATTGTTTTTTCCGCTTATTTGAATGTTTTAATGTCGTTCTGTAATTTTCCTGTTCCACGTCCATTTGATACTTCCTTGAATATTATTTTTACAATGAATGTAGAGAAAGAAAATAAGCTTCCCTTTTTAGACGTTTTAGTTTCTAGAAAAACCTCTAAATTTGTAACCAATGTTTTTAGAAAGTCCACATTTTCCGGACGAGGTTTGAATTTATATACTTTCTGTCCGCTTAATTTTAAAATTAATTCTTGCAAAACATTAATTTTTCACGCCAATAAAATTTGTTCGGATTGGCTGTCTTTCCACCACGAAATGAAATTACTTGAGACTTTCTTAGCTAATAACAGTTATCCGATAAAACTGTTTCAAAAAGTGTCCATTCATATCTTGATGGAATCTATCAGTCTAGCCCCTCCTAAGAAAATTGGAACTCTTTTCCAATTCAAAGATCCCACTCCCGAATTGATTGATGCTCTCCAAAGTTGTATACCGTTTTAATTGTCCTTAATGTAATTGAGGAACATACGTGGGGTCAACCGAACGTACGCTTAAGGTACGCATCGATTTGCATAGTGGCGTCAACTACAGATCTGGCTTTCATCTTAATGTAAAGGGAAAAAAACTGTGCCATTCTGGCTCCATACTAATAAATGCCATCGCACCATCCAGTATAAAGATTTAAACATTTTAGCTCAAATTTTAGATTCGCATTTTATTAAATATAGTGCTCCTTCTCTTAACACAGATTTTGCTGCATCCCCTTTCTATATTATATAACACTCAACCAACTGACCGAAAACACAGTTTTCCTATTCACAACTCACATTTCTTTTATTCACTTGTCATTCCCCGCGTTCGTGCGTTGAGTCTCTCTTCTCTATGTTTAAATTATGCGTTCTATTTTTTTTCTTTTCAAAACAGTGCGAATTGCTTTCAATTTTAGTTGTGATTTTTGATTTTCTATAATCAGCTTTTTAATGTGTCTTAAATTTTTGGCCCTGAAAATGACAGATTCTATTGAAACGGTGGCTAATATATACAGTATGCTTCTCCAGGCAGCCTTTGTCCTCCTTTTCTTTATATATATATATATATATATATATATATTAAAATTTCTTTAGGGAAATAAGCGCGCTTTGTAAGATTGTTTATAAAAGTAAGTCATAATACAATGGAACATGATTAAACATAGGTCTCGTTGTACACTCCGGAAAAGTTCGCTATGTGGTTTCGAACCCCACTGCCTTCAAGTTTCTCATTAAACTGCCTTTTAAAATATTTATAAATATATAGATACATACAGATACTGATATAGGTATAGATAAATATGTGTGAATACTGTATGTGCTGTAGAATGAGTTCTATTTTACCATCATTTAATTACATCTTATTATAATTTCTAACTTAGCATCTGTGTTTATAAAGTGCAAAGCGTTGTCTAGTAAATGCAGTTGACGTAGTAGAGAATTAACTCGTAAAATGTTTTCAAGTTTTTACAGCTCCTTTAGGAACCATTTTCGCCGTTCAGAATAGCAATTTGGGAAAGTATGCGAGAGTTTTCTTTACATGCATTTGTGCGCCTGGTCCCCTATTTTGTTTGTTGGTTTGATCTGCCAATAAATAATATTTAAAGATTTGTACACAGACAAGTGTGAACCATCTGTCTTCTAAAAGATGGTCTTGATAAAAGAGAAATTTCTTCTCTTTCTCTTCTTCGATCTTCGGAATGAAGGTAAACAAGATAGTTGGATAGAGGTTTCTCTCAGGTGTTCTTTGTATGTACCTGACCCTTCTAAACGAAATAGACCATTCTCGTATGTCTTCATAATGTCTATTGAAGACTTCCTTAACTTAAATTTAAAAGGTGTCATAAATCTGAATCAGTTATTGGTTAAGAGGGTTTCCTCTTTGTACTAAAAGCACTATGTACGCTTTTATATTTTTGTAAATCGTTTCTAAATTATAGTATTTTTCATTGCTATTTTATAAAAATGTATTTCACACCTTTTTTAGCTTGTGAAAAAGAAATATTCTCTTCCAGCGTTTTACATGGAAAGGTTATGAAATTCATCTTTTGAAATTATTTTACCTCTCGTGAAACAGATGGACGAGTGTTGGGCGATGTTCAATTACGGGTAAAACCTTCGCTTCTGAATTGGAAACATCTTTGCATAACGACGCATTTTATACTACTCATTTCGTCTGTTTTCATTTGGCTTCAGTGTTCATTTCATCTTTTTATGTTCATTCAACAACCAGACACCGAAGGCTTTATTTTATCTCACCACCGCATCACTACAATTATTCCAGTTCATCACACCGCATCTGGGCAGTTAAAAGTTTTCATCAAGAGACGATGAAGTAGTTTTGTAAAAGGACTTCATGACCCTCCCCCCCCTATCCCTCCATTATAGAAAATTGTATTACTAATGTAAACCTATTTTTAATTTAAAGTTTTTTATCATTTTATTGGCTTTCGAGAATTGTTTTTAACAATTTATGGAACTATCCCAAATGCTATAGAACCTTTTGATATCTAGATGATTAAAAAAGTCCTGTCCTGAAATTCTATGTTTATTACTGATAAATATGTGCATTCTTATCGGGATCCTTTGGATTCCTTCCATCGCGAAGAAATCCGCAGAAAAAAAATCAGAATAAGTGGCTAAACACCCACAACAAGAGTAGAGAGGTAGAAGTATTTACGGTTTCTGAGTTCGGAACATTTCAGGAATAAAGTATTCAAATCACTCCAGCCCCGCTGCGAACTTGTGCAGCGAGTGAGTTTACTTAATAAATTAAGCGAACCAGAAAGTACCACAGCGCTTAGGTTAGACTAATGCGAACCATTGCGTTAATTACCATTAACATTACCATTGCGTAAGTCGAATCCCTGACCTCATTGTCTTCACTTCGCTGAGAGTGGACTTACTGTCAATAAAAATGCCAGTCTCTCTCTCTCTCTTTCTCTCTCTCTCCACAGGGGGCGCAGCAAAAGTCTGCTCTACTTGAAGTAACAAGAAGAGAATATTGTAATTAGGATTAGAGAATATTAGAAATTATTGAAAGCCTATGTATAAACCTGCTTACACATGTTAATTCTGTCACGTGATCTACGACGGACACTCGATAGCATTTCCGTAGAAACTTTAATCGGCACACTACATTTTCAATATGCTTTTTTTTTTAACATCAGTGGTTCTTCAACGACAGTTACATACCACAGGCTTGAGGTGACACAGCAAAAGGAACGCCATTTGTGAAAAGTGTAACGAGACTTGTAACAAGACCAATCCATCTTTTTTGTGGTGTATAGTCAGTAGTCACCGTTTCTCCAATAACTCCTTTTCAAGTTCACCATAAACTAATACCAAGGAAACATTCACTAATATATATATATATATATATATATATATATATATATATATATATACATACAGGGTGGGCGGAAAGTAGCTCCCTATTTTGGATTGGTAAAAAAATACGTATATTATCCATTTATTTCAGAAGAAATAATATGAAAAGGTAGGCATACATGGTAGGTTTTCTCTAAAATTCAATGTGGGCTCCAACTCTTTCCACCAGCTTCTGGAGCCGCCCAGGAATGGCGTCCACTGACTTTAGCAGGAACTCCGGCGGGATGGAGGACATGACTTCCCGAATTCGGTCCTCCAGTTCTTCCAATGTCCTCGGTTTGGTGCGGTAGACTTCTTCCTTTACCCACCCCCAAAGAAAGAAGTCGCACGGTCTGATATTTATGCAAGATGGCGCCCCTCCGCAATTCGCTCTTGTTGTCCGTGAGTGGCTGGATGCCCACTTCCCTGGGCGTTGGATGGGTCGTCGTGGTCCACATCAGTGGCCAGCCAGGAGCCCCGACTTGACACCGTGTGACTTCTTTCTTTGGGGGTGGGTAAAGGAAGAAGTCTACCGCACCAAACCGAGGACATTGGAAGAACTGGAGGACCGAATTCGGGAAGTCATGTCCTCCATCCCGCCGGAGTTCCTGCTAAAGTCAGTGGACGCCATTCCTGGGCGGCTCCAGAAGCTGGTGGAAAGAGTTGGAGCCCACATTGAATTTTAGAGAAAACCTACCATGTATGCCTACCTTTTCATATTATTTCTTCTGAAATAAATGGATAATATACGTATTTTTTTACCAATCCAAAATAGGGAGCTACTTTCCGCCCACCCGTATATATATATATAGGTACTTACTGTACGTATTAACTGGGGCCACCACATATTGATGATTGGTTAGGTTAAGTTGTAATATTTTCGTTAGATGAAAATTTCTAATACATCATATTTTTTAAATAGCAATGTTTTTTGAATGCTTTCTACTTCAAGTTCCTGATCGTACTGCTTCCACCCTAATGGAGGCTATAAAAAACAATATCGCTCAGGGAAATGTTGTTTCTAATGTGTAACATGTATTAATCATTGTAAATATTTGAAATATATATCATTATAAATATTTTTAAAAATATTGCTATTTAAAAAATATGATGTATTAGAAATTTTCAACTAACGAAAATATTACAACTTAACCTAACCAATCATCAATATGTGGTGGCCCACCGTTAATACGTAAGTACCTATATATATTAGGGTTGTCCAAAAAAATGAAAATGAAAAATATATTTCTCATGAAATTTGCCCATATTTTACAACCACTAACGATGTTGAAAATAAAAAATATGCATCGATTCGTGCATATTTAGAGGTGGTGCAACTCGAAGCCTTAGTATCATTATACAATTGGGGGGGTGGGGGTGGGGGGGGGGGGGGGGACAAATTTATTCAAACTTGCGCTACCCTTAAATATTAATGGATTTAGCTCAAAATCCGGTCTGATGTCATTTTCTATATAAGAAATGAGAAAATGTATCAGGAATTCTTATTTATGCAATTTAACGTTTTACCATATATGTGTGGTTCACCCTAATACAGCGTTTCTTAACCTTTTTCGACATCAGCACCCCCTGTAGTTAGGTCTAGGCAGTCCAGCACCCCCTTTACCTGTAAAAAATAAACGAGGAAAATTTTAAAACGATATTAAGACAAGACACACAAAGAATTATATTTACAAATTCAAACCTAAATACTTTCTTGAATATAACAATATAATAAAATACTTGTTCTTGAATATAACAATAGATCAAGCAGCCAAAAGAAATGCTAAAAATAACAATCAAAGAGAATTACTTACCCCCTAATCTTACAAAATCATGCAAAAAAAGTAAATTTTTTGTGACACAGTCAACGTCTTCCTTCTTAATATTAATGGTGATAATGTAAACCTGCAATAAATCTTTCGTAATTAAATATATATTCAAATTCTCATACAATAATATCTGTTAATAAAATAGGAAAGATTAGCATTAGGAATTTGTGAAGCAACAACTTCGGT